>PVJC01006443.1:0-54945 GCA_004026665.1 Murina feae | reverse complement strand
TTTTTTTTTTTAAATCTTTATTGTTCAAAGTGTTACATATGTCCCCCTTTGACCTCTTCTAGCCCACCCCCACCCCCACCCCAGGCCTTCACCACCCTATTGTCTGTGTCCATGGGTTATGTATGCAAGTTCTTTGATTGATCTCCTCCCACCTTCCTTCTGAGGTTCGACAGTCTGTTCCATGCTTCTGTGTCCCTGGATCTATTTTGTTCATCAGTTTATTTTGTTCATTAGATTCCACATGTGAGTGAGATCACGTGATACTTTTGCTTTCTCTGATTGGCTTATTTTGCTAAGTATAATTCTCTCCAGATCCATCCATGCAATCATATTTCTTTTGGACAGTAATTATAGAATCCAGCCAGTTGTCTGTTAAGCAAACTCCCAGTTCACGATAAAATTATGTCATCAGGCAGCTCATCTAAAGAAAGACTACAGTAATGTGCAAGGCATTCTGGGAAATCTACAACTGGAAAAGATGTCTCTTTTCAAAAGCACATATAATCTAATAGGGGCCAGACTGAGCGCCAGAGAGAGATGTGAGTGTTCTCATGCTCATTTCAGAGCACCTGGTAAGGCACCTGGTAGAGAATTGCATTCAGTGAATATTTGTCTCAACAAATTTGCTACTTGCCTTTAAAATTTTTATTTGTATACAAACTGACAAATACTACCCACTCAAATACCTAGTCAAATATAATCTAGTCAAATAGCACTTCATTGGTATGATTTAGTGCATTTATAAGAAAGGATTTACAAAGGAACCTAGACAATTGCCAAGTAAAAAGAAATCATTTTAATATGCCGTTTCACTATTAATTCAACACTGATTCCTACTATGCATGCATTCCCATTTAGTTTGACTTGATTCCTATGCATTTATTTTCCAACACGCAGCCACCTTTGGCGAGTTAGTTCAGCTGAATTGTTTATTCTTAAGAGGACAATGGATGTTGTCCTTATAGAGTTCTATCAACTTTAACATTCTCAGAGAGACCTCCGAGGCTCCTCGGCATGGTGGGTTTTCACTGACATCTCCTATTTGGAAGATGGCAAAACAGACTAGGATCCTCCCAGGTCTCCTGGTTGCTTGTATTCATATCACAGCACACGGTTGGGTAAGAAGTAGAGACTGAATAATAAGTAGCTCTCCAAACACAGCTGGGTGAGACAGCTTCATCTGTAGAAAGTAAAGCGAATCATGAAAACCTTCCTAATGGTGTGATTTGTTCCAGGGTTCTCTGGGCATTAAGAAGGGACGTATTAGTCCTTGTGCACAGTAATGTTTATGGCATTGCAGTTTTCTTCTCCAGCCGTCGTTCTGTATGAGGTGATTTATCGCACTTGCTGCAGAATGGAGAGCATGAAGTTGTCTAATTTCAGAATCAAAGCTGGTGACAGCCTCCTCATTTCCTGCCAAATGGATCAGACCACACTTTTAACCCTATAGGAGGAAACGTGAATAAAAACAGGGTTCGTTTTTAAACTTCCTATCACTTCCCTCAACTCCCAACAACAAAATGACATCAGAATTGGGTTGTGCAATTGACATGCAGCCTGAGAAGGCGGCAAGCTGCTGGAGCCCTAGAATGAACGGCTGGGAAGCCATGGCAGCCACGAGAGACTTTTTTTAAATGGCTCAGAAAAGGCCCCAAACAGGAAGATGTGCCTCTGGCCTACTTAAAAACAAAATAAAAAAAGAATGTTGCCGCAGATTACAAGAGTTTGGGTTAATAAGATGGAAACCTCTCACTCTCAGCCAACTTGGATCATCTGAAAGTAACTAACCACTCAGCCATAAAGGGAACTTTTGAGCTTTTGTACAAAGCAGAATCCTGCATCAATTAAAACAGCTCACAAGTAAACAGTGAGGGTAGTGTTGAAATAGGTGCTTGGTAAATAAGTGGGCAAAACAGCTATTCTCCCTCCATATTTAATGGTACACATTACATTTTTACGCCTACTTATCAAAGGCTAAAAGAGGAGGGTGCAAACTTGCAAAGAATATTTTGGAGGGGAAGATTAAAATGAAATCTCGAGGAGGCACCTATGAGGTGGCAACTGTTGTGAAATAAGCAGCAAAGCACAATCCAGCCTCTAACTGAAGAGATTTCTCCCGGCACAAAGCAAACACACACACACACAGCACAACAGTACAACTGAGACTTCGTTTTGATTTTTAGGTTTACCTGTTGGCTGCACGTCTTCTTGAACAATACCAGCCCGGTTTACAGCTTGTTCCTTCTCTGAGAAACACAACAGAAAAATTACTTCTCAGCAAGAAGGGGAGACGATGGTGGTGGAAAGACTTGTACTTACATGGGATGACAGGACCACTAGAAACCACTTTATATGAGTGCTTTTAATTCAGAGATGCCAGCACTAAAGGTTTTTATGTTATGGCAGACGGATCCTATAGCAAAAAGCCTGGGTATTTTCAGGAAAAGCAAGCAGGCCGTGTTTCAAGAGAAAAGCTCCCAACTAACGTTTTTTTCTCTGCGTGCTCAGCATTTTTGGAAAGGCAACAAAACAACCGGAAAAAAAAACACACAACAATTTTGAGAGAACTGGTGGGCGTGATATTATGAAGGGGAGGCTGCTGAATTGAAGGGACAAGTACAATTAACAGAAAATGATGTAGTTTATATGTCTAAAATGTACTCCACTGAAGGAGTAGGCACAGAGCTAAATATGCTATGTTTTTGATAGGAAATAGAGCAGAAAATTAATCTTTGGGTGGGTGGCTTTGGTTTGGGCAATTGAAGCTTCCCTAATTGATTGCAGGTGGTGTGCCAATTAGACAGTGCGTGTTAGCTACGGCGGCCTGGCGGATCTCTTTGGAGATATCCAACAGGCAAGGGCCATGAGGAATTGGGCGTTTTATATCTTGGGCTTCAAGCACTCTGCCACATCTTTCTAAGTGGTTTAGAATAAACCCAAGGCCTGCAAAGACAAAGACTTATTATTCTAAGTATCGTGAAAAACAAATGGTGGCTTTTCAGGGGAAAGACTTGGAGCCAAAGGATGTTTACTACTAAATTACAGTAATTAAATGTTGTAATCAGACCTTCGCTGTAATCAGGCTGACAGTGTTTCTTTAAATCCACATTTAGCTCTTATTTAATATTAGGCTATTTTCTTCATTCTGGCCTCTGAGTTCCCATGAAGTTACACAAGCATAAAGGTATAAGAAACAGGGTCTTGCCCAAGCCGATATTCATTGAATTTGCTTCTCCGGCGATGTGGCAGAAAGTCAATCCTCAGTGACCTGCCTGATAGTTTTATCAATGCTAAATTCTGCTTTGGCCAATATCAGACTGGGAATTAGGGATGACACGAATCTTGATATCCAATTCTAAGAGGGACACAGAGAAGACAGAACATAATGAAGCCCATTACAGACAATGGCCGGCCGTGGTCTCACTGGCCTCTGTGAAAAGAACGGCAACCAAGACCCTCTCGACTAAGATGTGCCAAAGACTTCTTCCACCTGGAGGGGATGAAGATGGAGCCTCGAAGGCAGGGGTGGGGAATGTCTGGCCCATGGGCCATATTAAGGCCTCCGAAATCATTTGGTCTGGTCCTGCCAAGGCATTCAGGGTGAGTTAATTAGATGTTTGGCCAAAGACAGCAGGATAATTTTTAAGTTGATAATTTTGTATGGTCCAAGGATGATGTTATAAATGTCCAAATGGCCGTTGGCAGAAAAAAGGTTCCCCACCCTTGCTCTAAGGCATAAGTCTTTCTAATATAACTCAACAGGTGATCTCATTTCCTAAGATGTGAAAGTTCTAAAAGACTGGGCTCTACCCCAGTGTCAACATGGAAGTCTCGAAGTATGGATGTGTCTCAAACATGCTCTGAAGAAATGCTAGTGAGTAAAAGATAGTACTGTCCTTGATTGTGCCAGGAACAAAAAGATATAATTTTCACCCTAGCCAGTTTGGTTCAGTGGCCTGGGGACCAAAGGGTCCTGGGTTTGATTCCGGTCAAGGGCACAAACCTTGGTTGCAGGCTCCTCCCTAGCCCAGGCCCTGGTTGGGGCTCCTGCAGGAGGCAACCAACTGATGTGTTTCTCTTACATCAATGTTTCTCTCTGTCTCTCCCTCTCTCTTCCACTCTCCCTAAAAATCAATGGAAAAATATCCTTGGGTGTGGATTAACAAAAACAAAACAATATATATATATATATATTTCCCCCCCACACACACCTAAAAGGTCTATTCTCTAGTATTATGGAAGAGGGAAGTGAGTTTTTTAAAAAACTGATTGCCAGATCAATTGATTGCTAGACCTACAGACGTAAGGAAATCAGACATCCTGGTGTACCAAACACATTCTCTGAGAGGCAGGTACTGCAAAGCCAAAGCAGCAGGCGGGCTGCCAAGCAGCACAGGAAGTTGACTTTTGAGGCAAGGACAGAATGCCTAACTGTGTCTAAGCTCTTCTAATGCGATGGAGAACCGAGTAAAGAGAAAGGAATCCCTGTCCTCACACATTCTTGCTAATTGCTAATGAGGTTGGAGTGGCTGAGGATTTAATTTAAATAGACCATAATCACTTTATAATCCTTGTCCTTATGCAACCACCTTTTTTTTTTTTCTCTTCTTCTTCTTTTTAATGGTTTGGACAGGCAATTTAAACCGATTTGCTGAACCACTTCCTAACAACTGATAACCGGAATTAGCAGCCAATCTACATGCCTGGTTCTTCAATCCATTAATGTTTTATAAATACTCTAAGGCCAGCACAGTCTTACATAAATTCATGGCATGACACAAAGACAGTTTGTGAATGCAGAATGCGCTAAAGGAAAACAAACTGGTCCCTCAGGATTTAGCAAGTACATCTTGATGAGGCTGACAGTTAGTTTTCTATTGTGTTATCATTAGAGAAATAGCAGATGTCTACAAACCTCAGGAAAAGGGCAACGCCTAAGTCAGGGGGTTTAACTATGGGAACAGATCAGGATAAGCTAATGACTGACTTTTCTGGAATGAGTGTGTGCTCCTATCAGGAGCAAAACGATTAAAACACAAATATGTGATCCTGGGCCTGGGGCTCTGTGATGCCAGTTGGAAAAGGCCCCATCTGAGTCTCGGCAAGCCGGACTCTGCCCCCTGGTGTTAAGGCAGTGGTGTGATTTGTAGTTTTAATTGAGGATCCTGATCTCCCATCGCAGGGGCCAAGGTGTATTAAGCTGGTAATGCATGCAGACCAGGACGTTTTGTATGGTAGTAGAAGAGACCACCTAATAATTTTTAAGTCTTTGAAAATGAAAACATTGTATCTAATGGCCACGTTGTCCAGGTGTAGACTATGACCTCAGGACCTCCCAACCCCATCTCCTCCTGCCATTAAACAGTGAAAATAAAAGAAACACACAATCTAAGTAATGGCACAAATGGCAACATTTGGTTGTAGGCTAAATATTAGATAATAGCATTGTATCGATATTAAGTTACCTGATTGGATAACTGTATTGTGATTATGTAAGAGAACGTCCTTGTTTGTGGGAAATACATGCTGGTGTTTAGGAATGAGAACTCGCATATTTAACTTACTCTCAAATGGTTCAGCAAAAAAAATAGTAAGAATCTACTAATCATAGATATAATTACATATGTATATGTGTCTCTATGTATATGTATGTACAGATTTGTTATGTTTTACATATGGGGGAGAAAGCAAATGTAGCAAATTGTTAACTGGTGCCCTGGCCAGGGGGCAAGGTCGGTTTGAAGTGCTGACCTGTACACCAAAAGGCTGCGTGTTTGGTTCCCGGTCAGGTCGCATACCGAGGCTGTGGGTTCAACCCCTAAGGGGTCAGGGATGTTTCTCACATTGATGTTTCTCTCTCACCCTCTCTCTTCCTTTCCCTTTAAAAATCAATTAAAAAAAAAATCCATGCATAAGGATTAAAAAAAAAGTAACTGGTAAAGCTAGGTGAAGGATAGACATGAATTTATTGCACAAAGCTTGGGTCTTTTCTGTTGTTTTTTTTTCCTCTTCTTTTTTTTAATAACAAAAATACGCAACTGCAAAACAAGTGCAAGGAAGTCAACAACACTGTGACTGTTCCATGATGATTGCTTCAAAGTAGCTTTTTTCAAATAGCAAATATAAATTTTAAAAACTACTTTCCCAGGCTCCCATCTGCTGCTGTTGCCTGGACACGTTCATCATCCAGATGTACACGGGGTGATCCAGAACTAGACAGGCACTGGCGGCGAGTGTGTGAGCCAGCAGCCAAGGGGACCAAATGGCCACTAGAGGCACTGGTTCCCCCCAACCCCATAAACACTTTGGCTTCCTCACCAGAGTCTAGTCGAATCCAGAGAGCTCTGTCATGCTGGTTAGAAAATGAGACTTGTCTGTCTGTGCATCTCATTGGACTCCATGGTGGAAGGAATAAAAAGCATATTCTAGGCACCTCGCATATGATAGGGAAAATGTCCTTCTGGTATGATTTGCGCACCAAGTGATTTCGTGTAACCGTATTCGGACTCTGTACAATATACTGCTAGCTGGGAGCAGCGAGGTGCAGCACAACACAACCAAGAGGCAGGAGAACTGAGGGTCTGCTGCTCTTACATGTAACCTGCGCTCTGCTATTAAACACTCCTCGCTGTCAGGTGAGAAATGCAGCATAAGCAGCAGACAAGGAAGGGGAGTTAGGGGTGTGTCCACGCAGCAATAGGCTACGTGACCTTGGACAGGTCCCCTACGTAAACGAGAGGACAAGGAGCACAGGGCTTCTGCAAAACTAGGATTGCATGCTTCTGCAGATCTAATAAATTTCAAAATGAGCAGGACCGACCGCAGAAAAGGATCTGACTCTGTCTCATTTCCCAGGCTGGCCCAAAATGCCATAGGCAGTTGCTTGAGAAGGCCATCTTCAGAACCACTGTCTAGTTCTGCTCTACGAAGACAGATTGGGCTTCAAGCTACAGCCTCTGTTCTCGGCCCTGAACAGGGCTCTTCAGACAAGCCACGCTTTGCCAACAGGATGAAAGCTAAAAGGCACGTCTGGGATTCCCTCAGAAGCACAATGGTCCCCATACTTCTTGTCTGGGATCACTGACCATGAAGGCCGACTGCATCGTCCCAGTGCTCACTTCAGTACCATCGTAGCGCGTGCAGAACTGACCTGCACTTCACATGACGCTGAGTCAATCTGGCTGAGTCAGTGAAATTGCTGAAGATCACAGTGAATGTGGACGTGAAATCCCATGAGGCAGTCTTGTGACGGACTTGCCTGATTGTATGGAGGATCTCCTGGGCTCGATTTTACCCCAGCAGCCTTCTCCTCTTTTCTGCTGCACTGTGGCTTATTCCAGCAGAGGCCCTGGACCCCCATACTCCCCATACCCGCGCTGGCCAGCATCAGTTAGGCTAGCCCAGCTGCATGGCCCACACCGACTTTACCCCTGAGCCCTACATGGCCTCGGCCCCTCCCTTTCCACCGTTGGCAATTCTCAAGGACTGGATGTCTGCCCTGCCCTTCCAAGAACTATGGGTTTCCCCTAGGTCTGCCCGGAATCTCGAGGAATATAAACATCTGAGGGACACACAGAGAGGAAGACCTAACAGGAGAGACTGAGGAGTGGCTGAAAGGCAGGAGCCAAAGAGCAAAACCAAGAGGACTGGCAGAGGGGGCAGTCACAGAAGCCCAGGGGCAGGAGGGTTTCCAGGAAGGAGTGCCCGGCTGGTGTCTGTGCCTCCCACTGACAGACAACCCCACCTCCTGTATTTCAGAGGACAGAAGTCATCGCCTGAAAGTGCCCACAGCTTCCCAACATCAAGCCCAATCAGCTACGTCCACACCTGCCCTTGCTCTTGAGCTCACAGAAGGGTCCTGCCTTCCGTCCAAGGCTCTCTCTCCTCCATCTGGTCTCACGATCCCATGACCCCTCCCACTCTATGGCTTGTCTTCTCTCTCCAACATCCTTCTTCGTCCAGAGATTCTTTTGGCTCTCCCTCCCCTCCCAGACCCCTGAACGCGCTGCAAATACACGTTGTCATTCTCTTCCCCATACAGCCAAACACCATTAGTCAACTATTTGAGAATACATTGTTTACTCTTCAATCCACTGCAATCTGCTTTCTGCCCACTACCAACCGCCTAAAGCATTCTTAACAAAATGATCTATGACCTTTACCTTTAAAAAAAAAAAAAAAAAGATATTGGCTATTTTCAATTATCTCCCTGTCTCCAAAAAGCCTGACCCTGCTGATCACACCCCTCTTCATGAAGAGCTGTCTTCATGGGGCTTGTGACTACAGCCTCTCCTGGTTTAAATGCTCTCGCTCTGGGGCACCCCTTCTTGGTCTCCTGTGAGGGCCCCCTTCTCCTGACAGCTTGCTCTTCAGTGTCCACCAGCATTCTGGTCCTCGGCCACCAGTCTGTCCCTCTCAATCTCTGAATGCTGCCTGGGAGATTCTACCTCAGGGACTCTGACCCCATCCACTGCTGATGACACTGCATGTCTAGCTCCTGCTGGGACCCAGGACCTCAGCTCCGGACTGGCACCTCCCCCTGCCTATGGAAAATCTCCAAGAGCACATCCTGACACCTAAAACTCAACACACCCCAAACGCAACCGGCTCGTCCTCATCCCCAAAACTGATTTTCTTCTTGGATTTCTGACTAAATGGCCTGCACCGCCATCGCCTCAGAGGCTGGAGCCAGAAAGCTGGGTGCCATTCTCCTTCGACTCCCTCCCTTTCCCTGTGGCTACTCAGTCACAAATCCATGTAGCATTTACTTCTTAACTACAGCCCCCCAAATCAATCCTTCCTCCCAGTGCCAGAGCCACCTCTGGTTCAGGCTCGTCACCTCTCCCTGCTCTCCTGTGCCCATAGGATGTACAGCCGTCCTGTGCCTGGCCCTTCCAGCCCTCCTTCACATTACAGAGCAACGCCTGTACAGAGTGAATCGCATCACCTCGTTCTCCCCAGTCAAATGCTTCAGTGGCCCTCCCCTGGCTGGCCTCTGAGGACGGCAGAGGGCTACTGAAGTATTGTAATCAAGCGAGATGGTCAAATTCAAAGAATAAATGGCATGACAACAGCCACAGCGGAAGACCTGGTTCTCGATGCTTTCTGACAAACAAGAACGAATTCTTCCAGCTACAACGTCTCACCGAAGGAATATTAAGATGCATTTCAGAATGAAGAAACCTGACACTCGAAAGGAGTGAGATGCAAGAAGGACGGGTGCCTAAAGAATGTGGGTGAAGAGAAACGACCAGTGACTGTAGACACACCGTGATGTAGGGAGTGTCCAGCACATGGTAGGGCTGAGGCATAAGACTAGGGTGTATATTTCACAGGCTGGAAGAGATATTGACTAACTGTAAACAATAATCATAAAATAATAAAAATAAAATGTAAAACTTTCAAACTAAATGGTACAGGAGAGGAAAAAAAGAGAGCCTTAAAAGGCAGAAAAGGAGAACAAAGGAAGTATAGAGACAGAACAGAAAACACAAAATAAGATGGAGAAAATAAAAGTAAACATAATGAAACTGCATTCAATGCAACAGTTAGAGATAATCAGATTGGATTACAAATCCAGTTTAGCCCTGGCCAGTGTGGCTCAGTGGTTGAGCAGTCCACACACCAAAGGGTCTCAGGTTCAATTTCCGGTCAAGGGCACCTGGGTTACAGGTTTGATCCCTGGCCCTGGTCAGGGCACATTCGGGAAACAACTTTTCGATGTATCTCTCTCACATTGACATTTCTCTCTGTCTTTGTCTCTCTCTTCCTTTCTCTCTCCCTTCCACTGTCTCTAAAAATCAATGGAAAAAATATCCTCAGGTGAGTATTAACAATAACAACAAAAAAATAAAGGCTGACTATAACAGGATTGATATACCAGGAAAATATTAACCTAATGAAAATTGATTAACTATAATAATATCAGATAAAACAAGAGTGGGGGAGGAATATCTGGGATAAAGAAGACCCTTCTATAATGACAATTGAAAACAATTCTCCCGAATATTCTAGATTACGTGCACCCAATAACATGGCCTCAAGATATCTAAGAGTTAAGAAGCCTGATCTGTAACCAACGTATGTAGAACTTGTATCCAATAATCAAAGACTAGACAGCATTCCAAGCACACAGAGCACATTAGTAAAAATGGATCTGTGCTAAGCCACAGGCAAATCTTCACCAATATCAATCAAAATCACAGTCCACATTCCTTGACTACAGACGCAAATAAGGCAGAAATCAGCAATAAAAAGTAAGCAGACAGACCACCGTGGCTCCTGGTAGGGAATGGGTAGTAGGTGGGGCCTGGTGTAAGCAGGGAGAGCAGCTCAGAGCCCACGCAGTGGGTAGAGGAGGTGGGGAGGACGAAGGTGAAGTGAGACAGAGAACTGCTCTGACTGTCTTGTTCCATCAGGTACACCCAGCACCTACCAGTGACAGGTGCATAGGAATTAGGAAAATCCAGGGTTTTGAGGTTTTTTTCATCCTCACCTGAGGGTATGTTTTTATTTCATTTTATTTTATTGATTTTAGAGAGGAAGGGAGAGACATTGATGTGAGAGATAAAAACATTGGTCAGCTGCTTCCTGTGAGCACCCCCACTGGGGATCAAACCCCAAACCTAGTGTATGTGCCCTGACTAGGAATATAATCTGAAACCTTTTGGTGTACAGGATGATGCTCCAACCAACCGAGCCACCCAGCCAGAGCTAAAATCCAGGTTTAAAAAAACAGCTGTTTTTATAAGCTAAATAAATGCCAGTTGAATGTGCTGAAATTAACGTAAACTCTGTCCTCTGCAAGGTTTTCCACCATCACCAACGCCTCCACTGCCTGGATCCTAGTTTCCTACCAGTCCTGACAGCCCTGGGGGTGTCGACCTGCCGAAATCTCCTTGTCTCACATCTCTGCCCTTGTGGCTCCTAATTTTTAAACATTTTTAAGGGGTGGGTAATATAAGAGTGTTTTCAGTGTTTCCACACCTGTTATCTCATTAAAAACACCCCAAAACCTGTAAGGTCAGTCTGTAAGCTCCACTGTTACAGATGAGGAAATAGGCTGAGCTCAGAGAGGTTAAGGACTTACCTTAAGGGCCCTCATCCTATAGACCCTCATCTGCCTTACACCCTTTTCTCACTCCCTTAGAGAGGCAGTATCGTGCAATGGTGCACCGATTAACAGCACTGATTCACATCCCAGGTCTGTGACTCATCAACTGTGGGTCCTGTACAAATACTTAACTGTTCCAGACCTCAGTTTACCCACATATAAAATGGGGATGATGCTCACATCGCAGCTACCACAAAGGGCTGCAATGAGAACTAAATGAGTTAATATATAGGAAGTGCGTGGGAGGTTGCCACACATCTAATCTAATAAGAGTAATATGCAAATTAACTCTCACTCCATTACACCCACAAGCCACACCCACCAAACAATCAGGAGCAAATATGCAAATTAACTCAACTAAGATGGCAGCAGCCATGGAGCTGGAGTTGCCTTGGGCAATAGAGGAAGCCAGGGCCCTGTGGGCCCTGAAATCTACTCAAGGCTACAAAGTTTTAATTACAGAAGATAAATATACCCCAGATACCTGCGGGGCTGGGACCTTGGGTTGCCAGGGGCAACCTAGGTTTTGAGGCGGGGGGGGGGGGGGGGGGGGGGGGGGGAAACCAAGGCAACAAAGTTTCAATTATAGAAGTTAAATAAATCCCAGATACCTGCTTCTAGCCAGGCACCCCAGTAGGGACCCGAATCCTGAAGGGGCTGTGGGCTGCCTTAAACGGCCCTCTGCCCCTCACCCAGGCTGGCCAGGCAGGCCAGCAGGTGGACATCCCCTGAGGGGTCCCAGACTGCGAGAGGGCACAGGCTGGGCTGAGGGACCCCGTCCCCCCCTCCCCCACCTCTAGTGCACAAATTTTTGTGCACCAGGCTTCTAGTAGTATGTATAAGGAACTTTCAGTAAATACTGGTTGTTTAGTATTTTTAAAAAGTCAGTTGTGACTCTCAAATAAGAGTTGGGCAAATGAATTAAAACTGAGCCATAAAAGTGGGCAGGCATAGAGTGCCTTCTAATTAAAATGCAGATACAGTGGCCACTCACAAAACGTGCACCTAAAAGGCCTGATTTGCCCGTTTCAAGGGACTCAGACAGCCATAGATTCTAGAGTATCCCTTCGAGACTGCTGCTGGGACACAGGGCACAAACCCACACCATGATCATCTGATCCGGATCAGGATTTCTCAGCCTTGCCACCATTCACATGTGAGGCTGGGTGATCGTGAGCATCTGTCCCGTGCACTGCAGCAAGTTCGGCAGCATCCCTGGCCTCTATCCACTAGAGCCAGAAGTGCACTCACCCCACCCCACCCCCAGTTCTGACAAGCAAAGTGTCTCTAGATAGAACCCAATGTCCCCTGGGGGACAAAGTCATCCCCAGTTAAAGGCCACTGCTCTAGTCTTCAAAACTGAAACTTTTCTGGGACCCAAAGCAGATGCCCTTGTCCCATGTTCGATTCTGCATTAAACAGTCTGTGCTAGCCAATAAGGAAGGATGATGGAAACAGACTATGCAAGGGTTTCACTCAGTCCTACACTCCCCCCTCTCCCCAGGCACCGTACCTAGTTGGAAGGCAGAATGCAGAGGCCATTTTAATCTTGGCTGATGAATAGAAGCTACAAGGGAATTTAAATGTGTATTTAAAACGCTCTGCCTCCATAAACCAAAGGTTGTAGCACTTGTAATGGGCAGAGCATTTACACGGAGCTTTTGCCTTCAAATCGCCAAGCTATCAGCTTCTGCTAATATTCTCCAGGGGCACGGTTGGCTTTCTTCCATCTTCAGGATGATTCAGGTTTCCTGGAGAACAAAATGAGCCTCTCATGCCTAATATTTTTTCTCTGACAGATGGTTTCAGATGTATCAAAGTGCTAATCCTTGCTGAGGTATAGGTCTCAAGGAAGGAGAGTTTGGCTTTTAGTATGATAGAACTTGAATGATTAAGGAGGAAAATTACTCCCAGGATATTCACCATTGTCATGTGAGCAACCAGCTTAAAATGAAGACAGCAGACTCTGAAAAAAAGATCTGAGGAAAGACAGGAAAAACTAAAAAACCGAGGTTAGCAGTTTAGGTTTGAAACACTTCCGCCCAAAGACATCTCTGGGAGTGGAAATGAAGTTGCCAGTAAAATCATCTTCAAGCTCAGGAAGATTAGGGTTCAGTCTGTCTCCCCCCACAACATCATCATTTCAGCTGCAGTGTGTGCAAGCTCTGGAGACAGAGGCCTGGGTCTGAATATTTGCCTCGCCACCAATGAGCTGTGTGACCTTGGGCACGTCATACAACCTCTCTGAGCCTCCGTTTCCCCACCTGTATAACGGGTAATAATACCTACCTCAAAATGAGGTTAAAATTTAACGATCCAATGAACGCCTAACCTGACACACGATAAGCATTCAGTGAATGTGAACTGTCAGTATGAACTCGTACTAAGTGTCGACCTACTAGGTGCAGGCTGCTTTCATTACCGTCTGAGTCTCAGGGGAGGGAGGGGAAGGTTTGATTTGAGATAGCATAGAGATAGTTATTTGCTCAGGATCCGAGAGATTGAGTCATTCATCTACGGTCACAAAGCTGCCCACCGCGGAGCTCAGACCCGGGCCGGCCTGACTCGGCGCCGAGTGGGTCCCGTCCCCACGCGGAGGTGACGGGCAGGGAGTCACTGGGGCCCGGTCACCGCACGCGGTGGGAGGTCACTCACTGTATTCCTCCAGCCGCATGAGGGGCCGGAAGTAGATGGGGTAGAAGGCGGCGCCGATCAAGGAGATGAAGCCGCCGAAAATGAGCGCGGTCCGAAGGTTCCGGGACATGGCGCGCGCGGGAACTGCCCCGACCCGCTCTGCACCCGCAACTCGGAATCCCGCTCGCGCTGCCGGGTCGCGACCCGGCTCGGAAGAGGCGGAGCCGCTTTCGCTTCCGGGCCCGGGGGCGTGGCCAAGAGGTGGGACAGGGCGGGGCGGGGCGGGGCGAGGGTGGGTGGGGCCAGAGGCGGGCTGTGGGGGCGGGGCCTCGGACCAGCGCTCCGCCTCCTGCGCTCCCTGGCGGTGTAATGCACCTGTGGTCGCTAGAGGAGGTTTGAGAGTGGCGTCTGTTGCCCTCCGTGATGTGGCCCCTTCTGCTCCTTGCCTTGCCCTCCCCCCACCCCAGCCTGGCTCCCATCTCCGCCTCCCCACCCGGCACTCTCCTGACCTTTTTTGCCCCACCCTCCTTTGCCAAGCACGCTCTCCTGTCCTTCCCTCTTTGATTTGATTTTAGCAACTGTCTACCATGAGCCGTGTGCTCTCTGTGGCTCGCTGACTCAGTCCTCATATTAGTGGGCCCATTTCACCGGTGAGAGAACCACGGCTTGGCTGCCTGGCTTTGGACAAGTCCCTTGGCCTCCCTGAGGGTGATTTGAGGGGATTAGAGACAAAGGGGCAAATCGCCTGCCCCAGCATGGCCTGCAGGTGGATTCTGAAACCCGGGCCATAAGACCTTCTGGACCAAGACCATCCTGGGAGGAATGTTGTTTCAACATCCATGCTCCAAGAAGACTTTTAATGACTCTGTTTTCCATCCCTCCTGTCCCCCTGCTCCCTTTACCAATCAATGAGTAAGGGGAGTAAATGGGAATCAGCACAGGGCAGTGAGCTGGTGGCCAGTCCTACCAATGGGACCTTGGAAGTCTGACTTATTGCTGGGATGGGAGGCGACTGAGGACAGACATCTGCTTTCTCTTTCTGTGATGGCCATCCTCCATCCTTCTGGGTGGGCTATGCCTGCATATGACCTGCCCAGAAGTATACTGGGCGGCTGAGACTAAGATTCCTTGGACCCGACCGCCACTCAATCTTTTACAACTAAGAATGATACCTGCAGCTGGGAGCTAGGGAGCAAAGAGGATATTTATCTTGACCCAGCAGCATTATTTAGTCCAGAGAAGATCTATGATCTTTCAGAAATGGTGTGCTATCAGAGCACAGGTTTCTCTTTCTTTGTAGTTTTGTCACTGAATCAAGCTACTGTCTACCTCTGTGGTTCCAGAAGAGTATAAATCAGGTGTCTGATCTGTCAGCAGATTTATGAACTATCAGCCATGCCCCAAACAGCAGGCAAAGTGCTACAGGGGACACCAAGATGAGTAAGAGGTGACCCTTGCTCTCCAGGATCTTGCCATGTGGATGGAGAGACAGGACATATACATAAAAAGAAAACTAATGACCCGGTGCTGCCGGTGAGTGATATGGTCCTGCGGGCTACAGAGGTTCAGAGAAGGAAGATGGATGACTGTGCGGTCAGGCAGTCGCTCCTCAGGCCCTTGCAGGAGCTTGTTAGGGTGAGAATAGAAGACTTCGTAGCAAAGAGCGAATGAAGCGATGCGTGCTTTATATCACGTGATATGAAAATCCCCAGGTTAGTGCATATTTGTCATTTTAGCAGCATCCACTCCGCTCCCAGATTATAGTACCCTGAATATCTTTTGGCAAAACACTCCTCTCCCCTTCTCAATCCATGAAGTAAGCTGGGGCCTCTCTCCTCGCTCAAACCCTTATTTTTCCCCAGCTCCAAGAGTTAAGCATATAACCAAGACTGATCGAGCTCCCTCACCAGAGGGGTTGATCCTCCAATAGTGCTGCAACTCCCTAGCCACATGACTCATGTGGAGCCAACCATTGTCTGTCCCAGCTGCTGGAGAGCTGACTTTGACCTTGAGAGGATGAGATTGGAGCTGCTGGGGACCACCCTTTAGAGACTGAGAATGAGGACAGTACAGCAGAGGGAGGCCCGAGAGATAGAGAGAAATCAGACGCTGACGTCACATTTGAACGCCTGAAGCAAGCTGTGCCTAACGTGGGATCTATCCCTGACCTTCTCAGCAACACCAAGTCCCTCCTTCACTGGAGCCAGTTTCAATTTCTGTCTTTGAAAACAGAAGGAGTCCCAGATGAAATCACCATGGGTGCGATTTCATTTGCTTAACATCTCCCTGGGCGGCGAGGCAAGGATCGCTCTGTTTTATAGACCATCCATGCCATTTGTACAAGCTTATTAGCATCATCACACCACATGCAGCACTTGCTTGCCACTGAGTCCTACCAAATATAAGCCCATCTCTTGGATGCCAGTGTTCTCCCTGTTTCTGAGAATCTCACTGACCTATACATTAAATCAGCCAAGTCTTACAGTGTGCCTACTCAGGGCGGGCCAAGCACTGAACTAGCTGGCGGGGAGCACAAAAAGGAAGCAGACAGCATTTGTGTATTCAACAAAGTTCACTGAGCCAGGAGCCCTGTGCCAGGCACTTTTCGGGTGCTGGTGGAGGCAGCAGTGATTTAATAGGAGAGTCCGCTGTCCTCATGGTGTCCACGGCCTGGTGAAGGAATGAGATGTGGCAACACATAGGAATTGCTCTTTGGCCTCTGAGCCTTCCCTAGTAATAGCTCCTGATGCCTCTCATCTTGGCATTCTTGGTTGGACTGTGAATCTAGGTGCCCTGTACATTCTGATCAATCCCAATATCCAGGTGTAGAACACTTCTGCCATGCCAGTCACGACCACAGCTCTATCCATGCAGTACTCCCCAACTCCCGTGACTAGTTGTCTCCATTTGCAAAGGGGAAAGCTGGGGCGTAGCAAGAATGGCTAGCTCAAGGTCACACAGCTAGTACATAGCAGATCTGGGATTCAAGTTCAGGCTGTTAGTCTCCAGAGACCTGCTCTTGCCATTACCCTACACTGCCTTGCTCTGTCAGTGAGCTCATGAGTGTGGGTTCAGCGCTAACCTGGTCCCATTGTCCTTTCTCACAGACATCAGATTAGTAGGGAGGGGAACACAAGGACAGACAGCACAGATGCAGTGGATTTTTTTCCATTGATAATATTATCATGAGGTTTTGCACATCTTCTACTTGCCTGAAACCCTGGAGCTTCTGTTGTCCGCCCTTGCAGTCTGATTCTCTACTGTTCATTGTATTTTGCAGGCTGCCCAAGGTGCTTCCAGAAATTTCCTTTGACTAATAACTTGCTTAGGTCCTTTTTCAGTTTTGTTGTTGTTTTAGTGTTAATCTTCACCTGAAGATATTTTTTTCCATTGATTTTTAGAGAGAGTGGAAGGGAGGGGGAGAGACAGAGAGAGAAACATTGATACGAGAGAGACATATGGGTTGGTTGCCTCTGATACATGGTTTAGGGCACCCAGACCTGGGCCTGGAATCGAGCCTGCAACCAGGGTGCATGCCCTTGACCAGAATCAGTCCCTTCAGTCCGCAGGCCAACACTCTATCCACTGAGCCAAACCGGCTAGGGTCAGTAACTTCTTTTGGACTTCAGGTAGAGTCAATTTTGATCGCATGACACCGAGAGCCCTTACAGCGACAGACATTTCCACATGACACAGACAGAGGGCTTGGGCTTCACAGCTGTGTGAATGTCTGTGAAAGGCAGAGGGAGTGTGGGCCTAGAGGAAGGTGTTTGTGCAAAGAGAGAGAGAGAGAGAGAGAGAGAGAGAGAGAGAGAGAGAGAGAGAGAGAGAGTGCTCAGGGATCTAGGGAGACAAGATGATGCAAGTCAAATATGTCAGGAGTCCTAGGGTGTGTATTTTCATCTCAATCAGTGAGGAAAAAATTGGTTTGGGCTGCTACCCAGCACTTTCTGCTTCTTTCCTTGGATGTGAAGATTGAGTGCTTGCAGGGAGCAGACCACCAGTGGTGTCTTGCACGGGTTTCAGACAGACATCAAAGTTAATCCGCTCTCTGATCTAAGCAAAATGGTGATGAGGGTTTCATGGGACAGCAGCTCCACTAATTGTGGCACTGCCGCACAGCTGATGTATTTTTAGGGTGTTGTGGGTTCCCAAGAAATATCAGTACTTTCTGCAGGAAAACAGTCAGGCTGGAAGGTTGGGGTTTGGAACAGAGCAGGATCTCATGCCGGGCCCTCTGGACCCGTGCTTTTGAGACAATGCAGGGGAAATCCTCCTCTGTGATCACTGGGCACTCTCGTTCTCTGAGTGCCTACTCAGCTGAATAAATATTTCCGATTTTGATCATTCATCAACTTTTTCTTCTTTGGTCTGTTCTTTACACCTGAGAGTTCCCCATATCTGTTGCCATACTATGCGCCCACAGTTATAACTGATATCTTTATGACTTCCAGAGCTAGGTATCCAGAGCCAGCCTTCCTGCTGAACTCTAGCCTCATGTACCTGGTGGACATCTTTGGGTTCAAGATGCACTTGCTCCTACTCCCTTCTCCTCACTCTCTTTGCCACTGGCTTGGTTTGAGGCTACATCAACTCTCCCTGGCCATGGCTTCCTAACTCACCTTATATATGCCATCTTCTTTGTCATACACTATCTCATTCATGGGGTAACCAAAGCTGTCTTCTGAAAACATAGATCTGGCCAATCATTGCCCTTCTTAGAAGCTTCAGTATCTCCCTAAATTATGAATTACTCAGCCTTCATTACTCAGGCTTTGGCCAACAGATCATTAAAGGCCACTGCTGCCATCTATGTGCCTCTGCCAAGTAAAGTAATAGGTTGTCATGCTCTGTGCCTATGCCATAGCTGACTGCATCAGCATGGACATATGATCCTGAACAAAGTCAAAGGTCCAAAAATCTCTGCCTAATGGGGGATGGGCTGCCCCAGAGAGATTCTCTGCCTCTGGAATTCTAGCTGTAAAGCCAGGGAGCGCTGGGAGGTTAGCAGAGGAAGCACAAGTTGGCCAGATGCACAGGGAGAGGCAGTGAGTAAGCAGGGAGCTGTGAGTAAGCCATGGCGATGAGTCAGTAAAGCTGCGAGAGAAAAACTCGGGCGAGTAGATGGAAAGAAGATTGCCTGGGAATAGCAGGAAGAGAGAAGGATGGAGGAGAATTAAAATGAAGATCCAGAAAGCCCTGCTGCTGAGATGTAACAAGATACCTTAAGCCCTAGGACTACCAGGGACTTATTTATTCATTCGTTTGTTTTCTACCATTTTTATTGAGCAGCCACTACATACCAGAAACTGTTCTAAGCATTAGCCAAAGTCCTCACCCACATGGAGCTTACATTCTAGTTGGGAAGACAATAAATAGATTTCAAAAATTAAACCAAGCTCACAGACAGTGCAAAAGTGCTAAGTCCACAATGTGCTTGCTCTTCAAAGAACAGTAAGGAGGTCAGTGTTGCCTGAGAGGAGCGAGTGAAGAAGACAGTGAGTGGAAAGGAGATCAGTGAGGTTGCCAGGGCAAGAGCGCCTGATAAGTCATGAAGGACTTAGGATGTGACTGTGTTTGTGATGGGGAGACCCTGGGGTGTCCTAGGCAACCTTCTAATTCTAATTTCTTCTGGGATATGCAGCTACTCTATGGTTTTCATTCTTCCCACAGATTCCTGTCTTTCTTACGTATAGAACCCCATTGTTTCCCATAAAGCCATTCACTCAGAAGAGCAGAAATAAGTTTCCTGCCTAGTAAGCTTGTCCTCAGAGCCACCGTGATTTGATCCTGAACATGGCTCTCAGTGTTGCTCTCTTCCTCTCACTCCTCTTCTCCGGGCAGCCCCGATCTATTTGCCAGGTGCTAAATTCGGCCTGCTAAATTCGGTCTAACTTGTCCCTCTCTCCAGAATGGCTTCCTCCCAAGAACCTCCTGTCATCATCCTTCCCTTCAAGGGCATTCTCAAATGCCACTTCTTCTACAGAACCTTCCATGGTGACTTGAAATGGACTCTTCTAAAGTCCTGTTTGGATTATTTGCGGCTATATAACTAACTACCCAACACTTGGTGTTCAAAACTTAAAACAACGATTTCCTATCCCTCGAAACACTATGAGTTCACTAGGTGTTCTGCACTACAGGTGTGCTGGACACTGGTACAGGGGAAGTCACTTGGGGGCCTGACTGGACCCGACCGGGTGGGACAGCTCACTCCCATGACTGACAGCTGATGCTCAGCTGGCATTGTTGGTAGGAACTCCCAGCATGGTGGCTCAGTTCCAAAAGAGGACATCCCAGGAAAGACAGGAGGAAGCCACAGGCTTCTGATGGTTTAGCCTTGGAAGGCACCCTGAGTCACTTCAGCTACTCTACTGGTCAAAGACCAGGTCACGGGCCAGACCAGCTTCAAGGGCAGGGGAATGGGAGTGGAACTAGACTCTAGCTCTCAATGGAGGCAGTGTGGAGGCATTTGCCGTTATCTTTAATCCTCCACAGCTTTACACCTTTTTCCACATATTAATTAGAGCAGCAGTTCTCAACCTGTGGGTCACAACCCCTTTGGCAGTTGAATGACCCTTTCACAGGGGTCACCTAAGACCATCTTGCATATCAGATATTTACATTACAATTCATAACAGTAGCAACAGTACAGTTATGAAGTAGCAATGAAAATAATTTTATGGTTGGGGGTCACCACAACATGAGGAACTATATTAAAAAGTCTTGGCATTAGGAAGGTTGAGAACCACTGGATTAGAGTGTTTGTCATCTTTTGCCTATACTACAATTATTTCAGTGTGTTTTATCTCACATGCTAGATTTCAAGCCCCAATGAGGGAATACATCTTATGTAACCCAATTCTTTCAATGTAATAACCACAGTAACACCAATACACATTTACTAAATGCCTGATCGGTGCATGACCTCATCTAATGAAATACATGATCTCATCTAGTCTCTATCCCAACAAGATAGACATTATCTCCATTTTACAGATTGGAAAACAGAGGCACATGGAGATTCAGCCTTGCCCAAAGCCACATAACTGGCAGGGAGGGCCAGGATTGGAACCCATTAAGAGCCTGTGTTCTCATTCTCTCTTCTATTGCATCTCACAATCTTGGCACCAAGGAAATGCGTTCAAGTTGGTCTGTATTGGTGTTGCTAAGTGTCACTGGGAGATGTACGAAAGGGAAAGGAGAAAGAATGTAGTACAGGGAGTGAGTGCTGGCACGGACTTGTCTCAGAGTTCCACGTGGCTCCAATGGGCCGTGGGCCAGAGGTTTAGTGCTGAGCACCCTTTCCAGCATGCTAGACAGAGTGTAGAGCATCTGGGGTTCCCACAAGGAGTTGGAGTATTTATTGGGTCTGAATGCCCGATGGGAAACTTTCCTCCAAAATTCCAATTTTCTCTCTGCCAAGATAAGTGATAGAGGTTTATGGTTCACGTTCTAGCCCATCTGCCTGGGCCAGAGACCTACAACACTGAATTTCTGATCTGCTTCCTCCCAGCTAGAAATGAATCCAGATTTACTTCCCATCACTAACAAGCACCATCTCCCTGCTCAGCGAGATCCTAGTTTTAGAAGACTCTGCTTTTATCCTGGGAATATCAATTTATGTGCACAAGGTCCCACTCTGTGGAGGAGGAGACACAAATCTAAAATAAGTGGAAACTTCATATCCAGATTTCAACATTTTTTTTACATTAGATAACCTCTTAATACCTCTGTGTTTTTTGATGAAGATAAAAGCATCAATGGGCCAAAAGTCTGAAAAACAGCCTCAGCTCCTGTCTTGGTCCATTCAGGGTGCTCCAAAAAAATACCACGGACCGAATAATTTATAAACAATACACATTTCTTTCTCATAGTTCTGGAGGCTGAAAATAAGACCAGGGTGCCAGCATAGCTGCATAGGGGCCCTCTTGCTGGCTCCCAGCCAATGCCTTCTCACTGTGTCCTCCCATGGTGGAAGGGGTGAGGGATCTCTCTAAAACCTTTTTAAGGCCCCACCCTCATGATGTAAGCACCTTCCAAAGACCCCACCTCTTGATACCATCACTTTGAGGGTTTGGATTTTAACATATGAATTTCAGGGGGACACACATTCAGACCATGGCAGTTCCTCAATGAGAATGTGAAGAGTTGGTGCAAGAAATGGAGACAGATTTTTTTTTTTTTAGCCTTTTTCCCCTGTAGCACCTACATTCCTAGGGCCGACGGTCCCTTGCCCACATGCTCACCATTCCCTGAAGGACATCACCTTGGAATGAATGGTGGCCACATTCTTGGACATGATAGAGCAGGCGTGTCTTCAGTACTTCAAAGACACAATGACACCGCCTCTACACCCTTTGAAGTTGAGAAAACTATCCCACTGGTCATCTTGGTCAACGAACGTTCTTAACTCTTTATAGTCAACTCTCCTTGTTCCTGGTCCACTCCTGAATTCCTAGAAAGATAAAAGGTTAGATAAGCCTATAAAAATACTGCCTTAAGCACACCATATGCCTTCCTTGGCTAGGTGTCTGTTGAGATTTTATCCAGATTTTATTGGGGTTGTTTGTTTTATAGTCCTTGGTGTATTTTGAGCAGAAATCTCGTTTCAGAGATATATTTTGCAAAGATCTTCTCCCAGGGTGTGACTTATTATTCTTTGAACGAGTTCTTTTACAGAATATCTTTTTAAGTTTATAAAGTCCACATGATTAGGTTATTTCTTCATTAAACTTCATGCCCATAACTAAAAATAAAATAAAATAATAAAATAAAAATACTGCAAGACCCCAGAAAGTCTGAAATGACAGAACTCTGCAAACAACAGAGAAATCTATTTTGAAAATACTAATTAGTATCCTTGTGTAGTAAAGTCAATCAACAGTGTCATTGGGCTGCATCAGAGAAATAGTATCTAATGTGGACTGCTAGTCCTGCTGAATATATTGGTCGCTTCTACTCCCTGCCACCCACTCCCATGACCATTCTACACACAGCAGCCAGGGCAAACTTTCAGAAACGGAAATCGGATTGTATGACACCTTGCTTAAGTATCCCAAAGTCTTTCCAATCACGTCAAACAAGATCCAAACATCTTAGCTGAGAAGGTTCTAGATCATTTGTCCCTGCCTACCTTCTTCACCTCATCTCCCTCCCTCCCTCTCATAGTAATGGGTCCCATTATTACACAAGTCTCCTGTCTGTTCTAGAACACATCAAGTCTGACCCCGCCTCTGGGCCTTTGCACCTGCAGTACCCTCTGTCTGAAATGCACTGGGCCCAGCTGTTGGCCTGGCTTTATTTGTTATTTCAAGTATCTGTTCAAGTGGCATAGCCTCAGAGTGCTGCCCCTGACCACATAGTCTAAGGTAGTCCTCGTCCCCTCCACTCTCCATCCATCTCCTTTTTGATAGCATCCTCAACCCACCTGTTCACATGTTACTCACTGTTCCTCACTCTAGACTATGAGCACCATGAGTGTATGGACTTATCTACCTCCTCGCTGTGTCTCCAGCACCTTCCAAAATATTTGGCGCATAGTAGATGCTCAATAAATATTCGTCGCATGGCTGGAGATATTCTTTGCTTATGTTCTCCGGGAGCTTTAGAGACACTATTGCATGGAAAAGATTCTTGGAAATGTAACCTGTGTTGGAAAGGCAGAGAAAGCCTTGCTTCTCATTAATTATTTCATTTCCTTCAAAGCTAAGGATTTCAGGAGGATTAAAAAATCTTCCTTATTCTGCTTGTCACAGTTACATGCGCTCAGGCCTAATCATAGCACCTGTGACTTTTGCACTGATGGCTGGTGTCTGGTCTCCTGATAGGATTAGCAGAGCTAGAAAGCATCTGCAGGCTGTTACCATCGGCACCTTTTGAGATTTTAATTAATGGAGTATATTTTTTCTTTCTCATCCAGGGTCAGGATTTTGATTAACTTGTAAAAGCGGGAGCTTTGTCATTTAGAGGAGGTTGGTGAGAGATGCCAGGGCTGCCCTTAGCTGCCGGGGAAGGAACTGGCCGTGGACCAGCTGCCTCTCTGCATATCCTCATCAGTCCACACCCCATGTTGGCTGCAGTGGGGAGTCGGACCTGCTGGGACCACTCTGCTGACCAGACATTTCCTTCCCTCTATAGCATCTCTATGGACATAGGGGATCCCAAGTTTTCAGTCGGTGGGGCTGGCAGGCAGCTGTTCACTCTGGTATTCTGTCGTTTGGGCTCCTGTCCAGGTTGCCTCAGCACTTCTGAGTGCCCAAGGTCTAAAATAGCTCGTCCACAGAGCCAGTTTGGCAAGCGGAGGCTCTTCAGCCCAGAGGTGGGGGGACCTGACCGCAGCCCATGCGGTGACCTGAGGTGCAGCCCTACTTCCCACCTCCCCTCCTGGTGAGGCACTTTCCCAGCCAGGTGAACGCCTGCGTTTGGACGCAGACTTGCAGTGAGACAGATCTGGGTTTGACTCTCTGCCAGTGCATCGAACCCCCTAAGCCTCAATTTCCTTATCTGTAAATGGACGTATGAGAGCCGTAACCCACCTCGTAAGTTGTTAAAGAGGATTGAACGAGATCCTGCCTGCCAAGTGTTTAGAACAGTAAAGTTCAGCTGCTATTACGTGGGTTCAAGTCTGTGTGGCACCTTTGCGAGCTAATTCACCTCTCTGAGCCTCAGTTGCCTCCTCTATAAAATGGGGATCATGCCTCTTGTGGATATGCGACGATAAAATGAGAGTGCAAGATAAATTGTCAAACACTTTCCAAATGCCAGCTAATTTCATTACTGAGTCATTTCATCGGCACCCACCCCTGGCCATCAAGTCAAGTTGAGTTTTCACAAAACCCTACACACGGACATGCCATCTATCTTACCCATTTTTTAAAAATGTAGAGCCCTGGCTCATGTGGCTTAGTTTGCTTGGGAGTTGTCTTGTGCACAGAAAGGGTTGCCAGTGTTGAGTCTCAGTCAGGGCACATGCCCAGGTTATGGGCTCCATCCCCAGTAAGGGGCGTGCAGAAGGTAGCCAATCAATGTTTCCCTCTCTCCCTCTCCCTTCCTCTCTATTTAAAAATCAATAAACATTTTTTTTTTAAGTAGACATATAGATTGAGGAAGGCTACATGCAAACACTGTTAGGAAATTTAAAAAGAAAAGAAGCAAATAGCATTCGAATGATTATTGTATGAGTGACCGAACTATCGTCCCTCGGGGGAAACTATTTCCCAGTTTGCTTAGAGTAGCAAAAAGAGGGGAAAAAAGATTTGATGGTTGTTTCACATCTGTCTTCCCTTGGGAAATTAAACCTGAGTTACAGGGTATTTTCATAAAGCCAGAGTCTAGTATAAAACTAACATGAGAAAGAAAAAAAAAAAAAAAAAACCCCACTGTGAGGCAAACCCACATGGATTCAGACAGGGTTGTCCTTAGCACAGAAACAGGTGGGCACACTGTGTTTCCTGCCACAGAACTTTCTCTGTGCCCTACCCTACTCCGCTTCCTTGCCTGGTGGGACCTAGTGAAAGCCACAGGAGTCACCTCACCAGGCCATGTTCCTGCTCCCGTGCTGCAGGGACATCCCAGGGGTAACAGCTGACACACTGACCGGCCCCTCAGCCTGTCACTTCCACCAGCCTCCTCATCCCTAGCAATAATCAATGCCGCAAGTTATCTTACATAAGCTATGGTGTCCGATTTTATATTTTGAAAAATTACACTGAGTACGTTTGCAGAAACCTGATGGTTTTTAGCCTCATCTTTGGTCTTTCTGTCCTACGGGCAGTGTCCAGGGCCAGGGGCATTTCTTTTTTTTTTTTAAATATATTTTATTGATTTTTTACAGAGAGAAGGGAGAGGGATAGAGAGTTAGAAACATCGATGAGAGAGAAACATCAATCAGCTGCCTCTTGTACACCTCCCACCGGGGATGTGTCTGCAACCAAGGTACATGCCCTTGACCGGAATCGAACCCGGAACCCTTCAGTCCGCAGGCCAACGCTCTATCCACTGAGCCAAACCCGTTAGGGCGCATTTCTTACTTAAATCTCTCCAGTACCCCTTTCTAAAACAGAACCTTCTTGCCCAGCCAGTGTTGCTCAGTGGTTGAGCATCGACTCATGAACCAGGAGGTCACAGTTCGATTCCTGGTCAGGGTACGTGCCTGGGTTGCAAGCGAAATCCCCAGCTGGGGGCCTGCAGGAGGCAGCCCAGCCAATTGGTGATTCTCTCTCATCACTGATGTTTCTCTCTCCCTCTCCCTCTCCCTTCCTCTCTCTGAAATAAATAAAAACATATTTTAAAAAATAAAACAGAACCTTGTTTTCTGAAGAGCACCAATTCCACAGGAAGCTCACTCTGTCCTTCCTCATTTACATGACCCAGTACTGGCCAGTCCACAGCCTCTAATCTCTTGGCCGTGGTGACAGGTTCTGACAGGTACACCCTCCAAGTAAGTAAATTAGGATCTTCCTTAGATCTTTTCTGATGTTGCAGAGAAAGGCCATGTCTTCCTCAGGGGTTGTTAGGCTGGAAGATTTCAGTCTGAGGCTGCTGGCAGCCACTGGAGGAGGGCCTGCTTGAGTGACAGGAAATCCCTGATAGCAGTTTGCACTCTAGATCAAGCCCCGACTGAAGCCATGACAGTAGGGCATTATAGCTAACTAGAGACCTAATGGATTTGTGTACATTGAAAGAAAATTAATTAGAAGAAATATTTTAGAGTCCAGGGAGGGACCATGGGAGGTTGGCTCTAGGGCGTGTCCTGCCCATCTTGCTCAGTCCTGATCGACCTGACCCCAGCAGCATGCTAATCTACCAGTCAGAGCATCTGCCCCCTGCTGATCAGTGCACATCATAGCGACTGGTTGAACGGTCAACCGAACAGTCAGATACTTAGCATATTGGGCTTTTATTATGTAGGATACCCTCTACCCACCCACATTTTACAACTGGTTTGAATGAGGAATCTGTCACTGTCAAATGAAAGCCTCATGATCAATACACTTATATCAGCTTGTGTGTTAGGTTTTTGAAAGTCTTGAAGAACTGGTATGGAAGGAACATGAAGTAAGGAAATGTGAAATAGAGGGTAGAATGTAGGGTTAAGTTTGGATTTGCCTTTAAAAACAATGCCACCCATTTATCGGGCACCTACTACTATAGACTCTGTCTTCTTGGCTTCTTACTGCCATCCTGCATGTTGTGTGATATTCATTTTAGAGAGGAGAAAGCTGAGGCCCAGCAGAACTAGGAAACCTGCCAAAGACCACTCAGGAAAGAAGTAAGAGAGCCAGGCTTTTGCACTCAGATTTTTGGCCAAATAATTATGATCATACTGATCTGGCTAAAGCTATCACTTATTCACTCAGCACTTACTGGACATTGGCTTTTTGCCAGCCTTGGTGCTTGGCACTGGGGATGCAGAATGAATCAGATGGTGCCCATCCCTTAACTGCTCACAGTCCGGAAAGGGAGAGCCCGTTAGGGTCATTATTATGGGTAGAATTGTATCCCTTCAAAAGGTATATTTTTAAAAATATATATATTTTATTGAATTTTTACAGAGAGGAAGGAAGAGAGATAGAGAGTTAGAAACATGGATGAGAGAGAAACATTGATCAGCTGCCTCCTGCACACCTCCTACTGGGGATGTGCCCGCAACCAAGGTATATGCCCTTGACCGAAATTGAACCCGGGACCTTTCAGTCTGCAGGCCGACGCTCTATCCACTGAGCCAAACCGGTTACAGCTCAAAAGGTATCTTGAAGCCCTAACCCCTGGCTTTTGTGGATGTGACCTTCTTTAGGAATCAGCTCTATGCAGATGTAACCAGGTCAAGATGAGATCATGAGGGCAGATCCTAATCCTGTACAATTGACGTCCTCATAAGAAAGAAATTTAGACACAGATGCTCAGGAAGGGCACTGCATATAGATGGAGACAGAGATTGGTGTGATGCATCTACCAACCAAGAACAACAAGGGTTGCCCGCTGTCCCCAGGAGCTGGGAGGGAGGCGTGGAACAGATTCTCCCTGTGAGCTCTAGGAAGGAGCCAATCCTGCTGACACCTTGATTTAGGACTTGCAGTCTCTGGACCTGCCAGGCGAGAAATTTCTGTTGTTTTGAGCTACTGAGTTTTTTAATTTTGGTACTTTGTTATGGCAGCCAAAGGAAATTAATGCAGTTATCTGGGGTTCCATTTCTGGGAACCAATGTCTTTCTGAATCTTGCCTAAGATTGCTTGTGGCCCAACCAGCTAGGACAAACCTCAGCAGCCCGACAGCCCCACCCTCTCCATCCATCACACCTCACCTGTGGGCTCCCCTTCACCACTGCGTGAAGTCACCAGGCTTCCGCATACCTGGCACCGGGACCCACCCTGTATGGCAACTTTACCTGCCCTCTAACCACATCCTGGCCCCAATGGCTGCCTGGGGCCCCTCTGTTTGCTTTGGACAGGCAAGTGCCTGAAAGCAGCAGACAGCTAATACCAGGGCGTTGGCCTTCCTTTATGTTCTAAGGCTGTACTATTTCCAGGATATGGGTCTCATGATTTCTCCTGTGTTAATGTTGGAGCCACTGTCTTAATAACACAGTGAAGGCACACAGCCCATGGTTGCCAGCTGGGATAGCACTGTTATTTGACCAGCCCTCACCCCTGCCCATTCCTGAGAGATAGGTAGGCAGCACAGATGTGGGAAAAGACTCAAGACGAGAGGAAATAAAGTCGGAATTAATCAGCGCTTTGCCTAGGGTAGTGATTAGCAACCATTTGGACCTGCTGCCTAGCATTTTAAGCATTGGCTCAACTTCTTTATGTTTTCAGCACTGACAGAACTCTCCTAATAAAATGCATTCACCTGCTGATGTGTTTGGAGAGCAAAATGTCAACGCATTAGAAATGGTGAAGCCCCCTAATAGCTAAAGTGTCCCCTATGGATGAACTTAAACTTTCCATACTCCCAGAGAAAGGAAGAAAGGAAAGATGTCAGTCATAATTATCTCCCAAATGGATGTCTTCCTGTCAATTAGACCATCAACACCTCAAGGCCAAGACCTCAATCTTACCTTTTTTTTATTTTTTATTTTGGTGACTTTAAAACATCTAACAAAATGGCTATTTCTGGCCCAAGATACCTAATTGGCCTGATTGAGTACAGAGCTTAATTTGGGCTTTGGTGTCCCTAGGATTTTTATGTTGTGTGTGTGTGTGTGTGTGTGTGTGTGTGTGTGTGTGTGTTTCAGAGTATGGTGATGAAGAATTTGGGCTTTGGGGCTTAGAGAGTCAGACTTCCTAGATTAGAATGCTAGTTAGCTGTGTGATTTGGGGAAGGTTGGTTAATCTCTCTGAATTTCAGTCTCTCATCTGTACAGTGGTTGTTAGAATGAGTTAATGAAATATTGTACCTGAAGTGTTCAGTATTCAATAAAAACAAAGCCATTATTATTGAACTAGGGGCCCGGTGCATGTGTACCGGTGGACAGTCCAGAGAGGGAGAGCCCGTTAGGGTCATTATTATGAGTAGAATTGTATCCCTTCAAAAGGTTATCTCTTCAAGAGGGTGCCTGTCCTGCACCCTCTCACAATCCAGGACCCCTCAGGGGATGTTGGAGAGAGCCAGTTTCAGCCCCAATCCCTGTAGGCCTCTCGTATGCATATAAGATCTTTGGTTAACCTCTTTCCACCCTCTCCCCTCCCCTCTTCCCTCTGAGATTCATCAATCTGCTTCATGTTTCTTTGCTTGTGGTTTCCACTCCTGCATTGAGCGTCTGCCCCCTGGTGGTCAGTTCATATCATAGCTACTGCCTGGTCAGCCAGTTGCTTTGGCTTTTATATATACACTTGAGGCCCAGTGCACAAAACTTTGTGCACTCGGGGGGTGGGGGGGGTCCCTCAGCCCAGCCTGTGCCCTCTCGCAGTGTGGGACCCCTTGGAGGATGTCCACCTGCTGGCTTAGGCCCACTTGCTGGGGGGGATCAGGCCTAAGCTGGCAGTCAGACATCCCTCTGGCACCTGAGAGCCCTCAGGGGATGTCCACTTGCCAGAGGAGAGCTGGCCTAAGCTGCAGTCGGACATCCTTGGCACTGCTGAGGAGGTGGGAGAGGCTCTACCACCATTGCTGTACTGGCAGCCATCAGCCTGGCTTGTGGCTAAGCAGAGCTCCCGCTGTGGGAGTGCACTGACAACCAGGGAACAACTCTTGCATTGAGTGTCTGCCCTCTAGTGGTCAGTGTGTGTCATAGTGATGAGTCATTCCCAGTAGTTCTGCTATTAGGGCCAATTTGCATATTACCCTTTTATTATATAGGATAGATAGATGATGACTGACCTCCCTAGAAAAGGAGTGTATTCTGCCTGTAAACTGCCTTTGAACTTAAACTGAAATCCTTCCCTTGATCTTCTAGCCTATTACAGAAGATTTTGGACTGGTCAAGTCTCTATAATCATGTGAGGCAATTCCCTAAAATAAAGTTTTTCTTTTTTCCCTCTTCTCTAAATAGATAGATATCTCTTTATCTAATCTAGTAAAAGAGTAATATTGAAATTGACTGTTTCTTCGGGATGCCTAAGCCACGCCCACCAGGCAATCAAAGCGGCTGTATGCAAATTAACCCAGACAAGATGGAGGCTGGCAGTCACAGAGCTAGAGTAAACAGCAGGCTTTCATTGTACCAGGAGTAAACTGTCTGCCTAGGCTGGCTGGGCTTCTCCTGGCTCAGGCAACATTGTTGCAACATTGTTTCAATTATAGAAGCCATGGAGCTGAAGCAGACAGCAGGCTTCCATTGCACCAGCGATGGAGGAAACTGTCTGCCTAGGCCAGCTGGGTGCGTCTACTAAGGCAACATTCTTTCAATTATAGAAGCCACAGAGCTGAAGCAGACAGGAGGCTATGTTACCTGCCTAGGCCTTGGCTTAAAGGAACAGTGTATCAATTATAGAAGATAAATAAACCCCAGAAACCTGCTTCCAGCCAGCCTTGCTGGGACGTTGGGTCAATGGGAGCTGTGGGCAGCCTGAAAGCCTAAAAGCCTGAAAATGTCCCTCAGGTCCTCACCCAGGCTGCCCAGGCACTCCAGTAGGGACCTAAAACCTGAAGGGGCTGTGGGCAGCCTGAAAACGGCCCTCAGTCCATCACCAAGGCTGGCCACACCCCAATGGGGTGAGGGTCCACGCTGGGGTGCTTGGCCAGCTTACAAACAGCCATCAGCCCCTCACCCAGGCTGGCCAGGCATGCCAGCAGGTGGACATCCCTAGAGGGGTCCCAGACTGTGAGAGGGCACAGGCCGGGCTGAGGGACCTCCCGAGTGCACAAAATTTTGTGCACCGGGCCTCTAGTATATGAATATATAGATATACGCTGAGTGGCCAAATTATTATGACCACCTGACATTTGTAGGCAAATTAGCTATAATTTCACGCTGAAATTGCTAGAGGGCCAAACCATTATAAACATCTGAATAGCACAACATACCTAAGTATTGTTGCTGATCAAGTTCATCCTATCATGTTGATGGAGTATCCCAATGGAAATGGCTTCTTCCAACAAGACAATGTGCCATGCCACGGCGCTCATATTGTGCAGGAGTGGTTTCAAGAACATGAGGGAGACTTTACCTTGCTTAGGTAGCCCTCACAACTACCAGATCTCAATCCAATTGAGCATTTATGGGACGAAGTTAAAAGAGCCATTAGGCAGCTGGTTCCACAACCATCAAGTCTCACAGAACTGGACAGTGCTATTCATCAGGCATGGTGTCAGATTCCTTGCATCACCTTTCAACATCTCATGGAGTCAATGCCAAGAAGAAGTGCCACAGTATTGAAGGCAAAAGGTGGCCCAACGAAGCACTGATGGGGCGATCATAATAATCTGGCCACTCAGTGTATATGCATCTACATATGTGTATATAGACAAATGTAGCTATTCTATACTTATATTCTATTTCCATATATGAATATCTGTATTCTACATTATATACATGTCTATATACACGTCTATGGACATACATGCAACTATATGCATACCTATAAAAAGAGATCTGTATGTATACAGATGGATACATATTTATCTATATAAAGAAAGTTGGTTCAGTTTCTCTTCCAGTTCCACTTCTCTGGAGAACCCTGACTAATGCACCATCCAGGGTACCCTGTCCCAGCAGCCTTGCCCTTGGCCCCAGGGTCTTGGCAATGGTGCTGCCATTGTGGCAGGGTTGGCAAGGCCTCACCTTGGAGGTGGCCTGGAGCTGACTTTCAGAAGAGAATGCCTGGAACTGCCTTTCAACCCACCTCTCTGTAAACAAACTACCCGTCAACCATTGAACAAGCATTTCTGAGCCTTCAATTTTCATTATTTCCTTGGCAAAGGAAGGTTGAACAGTTCAGTCTCAGTGTGCACTTCTGTAAAACATGATGGGAAAGAAATGAGAAGAAATTCCTTAGCTTCACAAATCAACATGGTTTTGGGAGCTGCTGCTCTGTCCGAGGAGTTATAGAAGAATCCCTCTTTTAAAATAATGCACAAAATGTGAAGGCCTGTCCCATTGTCGTTGTCTGGTCATCTGATGCCATGTAACAAACTGCTTTAAAATTTAGCAGCTTAAAATAGTAACTATTTTATTTATTCATACTTTCGAGGGTTGGCAGTGTGCTGGGTTCAACAGGATGGCCCTCTTACTGAACCTCTCCTGGAGTTTCCCAATAGCCTGACTCAGTGTCTTACTTAGTTCAGGCTGCTATAACAAAAATATCATAGATCTTATGGCTCAAACAACAGAAATGGATTCCTTGCAGGTCTAAGGGGTGGGAAGTCCAAGATTAAGGTTCCAGCTGATTTAGTAAGGACTCTTCTTCCCAGTGGGTGGATGGACCCCTTCTCCTGTGTCTTCTCAGCAGAAACAGATCACCTGTCTTGTGTGTCTCCTTATAAGGGTACTAATCTCATTCATAAGGGCTCCATATTCATGATTGTATTCATTACTTCCCAAAGGCCCTACCTCCAAATACCATCATAACAGGCCAGTATGGCTCAGTGGTTGAGCATCAACTTATGAACCAGGAGGTCATAGTTCAATTCCAGCCAGGGCACATGCCAGGCTGAGGGCTCAATTCCCAGTAGGGAGTGTGCAAGAGGCAACTGATCAATGATTCTCTCTCAATCATTGATGTTTCTATCTCTCTCTCCTTTTCCCTTCCTCTCTGAAATCAATAAAAATATTTAAACAAACTGAAAAACCAAATACCATCACACAGGGATTAAGGATTCAACATGTGGGTTTTAGGGGAACATAGACATTCAGTCCATAGCATTGGGACTAGATAGTCTAAGATGGCCTCTCTCTCTCTGTCTCTCTCTCTCTCTCTCTCTCTCTCTCTCTCTCTCTCTCTCTCTCTCTCACACACACACACACACACACATCTGGCAGTTGGTACCAGTTGTTGGCTGGGCTTCTCTCTCTATCTGAGTTCTCATCTTCAAGATGGCTAGCCCAGGCTTCCTTACCTGGTGGCTCTGTGTTCTAAAAAATCGAAGCTGCAAGGCCCCTTAAGACCTAAGCTCAGAAATCGCCAAAGCATCTCTTCCATTGCATTCCTTTGGTCAAGGCACATTGCAAAGCCTTCCCGTGTTCAAGGCAGGGAGGAATAAGCTCTACCCCTTGACAGGAGGCAGTGCAAAGTGACATTGCAGAGAGATGTGGATGCACGGGTGTGAGGATTTATGGTGGCCAACTTGGCAAACAATCTACTTGGTTCACTAAGCAAACTTAACTAGTGAATGCAAAGGGTGAGTTATGTCTGGATACATCAGTGGAGGTGACAACATGATACTGATCAGAGCCAAAGTCAGAGGGACATCTGGGACATGTGAGGACATTGTCATTTATTGTGCTGTTTGATTGAGAACCCAGCAGGGAAGGTTTTTGGACTCTGCCTGATTCAGTCTAGTCTATAAATTTTTTCCCTGTGAAATTAGATATTTGCCTCATCTCTGTTACAGCACAGCCAGAGGCATCTGGCTGGGCCTGTGAACGTATGTTCTTAGATTTTCCTTGGCAGAAATTAATTGTTTTTTTCTTAGGAATTTTTCTCTCTCTGAGGCTGAGTCTTTGGGTTAATACTGAGGATCCACAATTCATAAATTTGTTCCTCTTGGTTCATTGTTTCAAAATGAGACTTTTAATAGATTCCAAAGTCTTAATAAGAGTACCTACTGCTTAGTCTCATAATGAAGTTACTGTGCCTGTGGCTGACAGGTAGTAATTTGTTTTTATCCTTGCCCCTGATAAGAGCCATGCCATGCACAGTGGGTGCCTAATAAATATTAACTATAATAACATAAGCAAATGGAAGAAAGTTTGTCTCTTTGTGGCTCAACCAACCACTCATAATGCATTCTTCTATTATGACTGTGTCTATTTTCTGTCAATTTTTTCAATTATATGTAGAGGGGAACTATAGCTGTGCCTTTATTATCGTTAGTGTAAATGCCCTAATTTATCCTACCACGGTGTTTCGCTTAGCTTAGCAAGTCAAAACATTTTTCTATCCCTGCAGTGAAAGTAGGTTGATCTTGCTAACAAGAGATAATTATTAGCTTCCTTAAGAATGTTACTACATATGCTAATGTTATGACATAGTCCGTTGCTAAACATTCCAGGAGGATTAATATTTCTATGAATTTTGGACAAGACAAGGTAGCAGCAAACAGAGATAGGGCTGTTTTAATATTTGTTCTCGTTCCATTTGCATATCCATCACTGGTAATTTGCTAATGCGTCCATGTTTCTGTCTGTGTTGACGTCGGGAATTAATGCATCTCTCCTGACTGATACACTCAGTTCCAAAGTGAGAGGCAGGCAAGTCGGGGCATGGGGGTGGGGGTGGGGGTGGGGGGTGGATTCTGGCAAGTACCAGTTTGCATTGAAGAGCGACTTCTTCGACTTCTTCGCAGGGTGATGCTTTTCTGAAAAGTAGGCTGTGAAGTGGCAGGTTTTAAAGCATGGGTCACTGCTGTTCACGGGTTTCTTCCTCATGAGCAGAGCAGCTCTGGCACTTGGAATTGCACAGTTGGTTTGGTTGTTTTGTTTTGTTTTGTTTTATTGTTGTTGGGAGCAGGCAAGGGGATTTGAAATTCAGCAAGGGATTGGTGAAAGAGTCAGAGGTTGGTGGGGCTGGAGAATCTTTGGTTGTCAACCAAAGGGACCAAACAAAATAGAAACCTCTTGAGACACTGGGGCCCATTCACATATTGATTATACTAGATGCCCTGGCTAGATTGCATATAGGTATGTATTGAAAACATTGAATTCTTTTAATACATTTTAAGTGAAGTCTTCTATTTAGAAATATTTAGACAAACCACAAGTAGGCAAATGTTGACCTGTTACATTAACTTGAAGTTAGAGTTTGGATGTCATTACTAAACATTTATGAAATACCTGGTTCAATCATTCATTTGTTCATGCTATAAATCAACAAATAATTATTGACAGCCTCATATAAGCCAGATGCCTGGTGGGCTTTGGGAATACCAGAGGAGTTTGCAATATGGAGGGGGAGAAAGACAAGCAGGCAGGCAGTTCCAATATGATGGAAGCTACAGTAGGGTCAGTACAGAGGTTATGGGTACACACGGAGATTCCTCAGGCCCAACAACGGGGTGGAGGTGGGAGGCCTGGGTGAGCCTCTGGAAAAAGTGCCCTCTCAGGTGAGCAGAAGGTGTAATGAGAGGAGAGACAGGAGGGGTAAGCAGTGCTAGGCCTGTGGAATTTGGTCAGTGGGAGGAATAGAAGGCTCTAAGAAAGAAAGGGACATGATCATGGCGAGGTTTTAAAGGTGATTCTGCCTGCAGTGGGAAGGGCGATGTAGAGGTGTCTTAGGTTGGGTTGCCAAGAAGCTGAGCCTGAGACTAGCTTCTTGGGCAAGCAGTTTCTCGAGGAAGTGCTCTCAGGTACAACCCGGAAAGACTGAAGGAGGCATGAAAAGGGCAGGTGGAGACGTGGTCTGGCCGCAGCCTCATCCCCTCAGGAGCTCTTAAGTATTGGGGGCCAGCCATGTGCCTCATTATCAGGCAGCCTGGCTGTGGGCAGTCCCCAGAGGGAAGGCAGCGCCTCCCAGGCACCTCCAGGTGAAAATGCCGGGTGCTTGCCTCCCAAGGGAAGTCTCAAGACAGGAGCAGCTCTGAGCGATCAGCAGTCCCCAGTCAGGGGGACCAGTGGACCAGGAACATCTACTTACAGAGGAAGGAAGACCAGTGTAGGGGCTCACAACTTCCTCCATGCGGGGGAGATTGGGCATGCCACTTCTGGAAAGGAAAGGAAGGGCTGATCAGTTCTCCTAATGGAAAATGCATTAGGCTTTTGAGAAACAGCTGCTAAGCAAGGGGCGAGAAGAAGAGGACATTTCTAGATGGTTTGGCTGACAGCAAGACCTAAGAAATGCAGCGATCACCATCAGCCACAAAGAAAAGAGGTCCACAATTCACAATTAATCAGGAGTAAAGGGGGTGGAATTGGAGGAACATTGAGGTATATGCCAGGCAAGGCAGAGACGGGCTATGCCAGCATTCTAAAAATAAATAATTCTCTCCAGTTTCCATCAGAGGCACTCAAGGTAATTTGCAAACATTTGCAGGCAAGTTTTCATGGGGCTGAACTGCAGGCAAAGCTCCCACTGACTTCACAGGGAGCTCCCAGGGGACAGGCAGCAAGGTAAGGCTTTGGTTCTGGGTAATTAAGACTTACAGCACCCTTGTTAGCAAAGAACTGCCTGCACACATCATTGGGATGCAGCGAGCTCTGCAGCTCGGCAGCCCCGCAGCCCCTTGGCTGCCTGTGGCCATTAGGAGCCCACTTGAGCCATCATTAATTTTGCTATCCTTCATTTTCCGAAATCAAAGGATGACATCACTTTGATTAAGAGGGGCAGTGATGTTACAGACAATCAGTGGAATCAGCCTGTGTTCATCAGGGTTCTCCAAGCTGCTCACTGATGGTGGGGTTGGTGCCCCCAGCAGGCAATAGAACTTCTCCAAGATAGACTCAAATTCCACTGTGGCTGTAGGAGCAGATGAACTTCTCCCCAGACACCCCACCTGCACTCCTCTCTTACATTACTTTCATTTCTGCTTCTCTTCCTGCCCCCTTCCCTAACACACAAAGGTGCTCATTGGTGGTCAGGCCTAGACAGGAGGAAATCTCTCTAGAAGATTCTTTGGACCTCTCCTATGGACCAGGGTAGGGGAGCAATGAGCAAATGAATTAGCAAATATACACTGAGCCTTGCCATGGGCAGTGTTATGCTAGTAGCCAGGAAGTGTACAAAGAATTCTATAGCACATTCCTAACCCTCAAAGAGCCTAAAATCTTACAGGACAGGCACATCTCTACCCAGAGCGAGATGTCTACTAACTGGAGCTAGCATCACAGCTTTGAACCTGGGCTCTTCCACATTGGCTATGTGACTTTAGACAAGTTATACAACTTCATTGTGCCTTACTTTTTTCATCTATAAGATGGGAATAACAATAGTACCTACCTAGTAGGGTCGTGGTTCTCAACCTTCCTAATGTCGCAACCCTCTAATACAGTTCCTCATGTTGTGGTAATCCCTAACCATAAACTTATTTTTGATGCTACTTCATAACTGTAATTTTGCTACTGTTATGAATTGTAGTGTAAATATCTGATATGCAGGATGTATTTTGGCAATCCCTGTGAAAGGATCGTTTGACCCCCGCAAGGGATCTTGACCCACAGGTTGAGAACCACTGTAGTAGGGCCACTGTGAAGATTATTAACCAAAGGTCTTAAACCATGGTCATTACTCAATAAATGTGAGCAAAGCAATAGAGCAGTCATTGTGCTGGGTGCTTCATAGGCTTTATCTCATCTAATCTGCACAAAACATACGAGGTGGGTATCATTATTATCCTCTTTTTACTGGCAAGGAGATGGGGCTCAGAGAAGTTAAGTAACTTGTATAAACCCACAAAGCGAGGAAGTGATGAAGCTGGAATTTGTACCCAGAGTGAAGGCACTTAGCCGTTATTCTAGAATGTATCTCTTTCAGGAAAATCGATGCGGGCCAAACACTTTAGGTACTCAGAGAATGAAGAGCTCCTGGGAACCGGGGCAATCAAGGAAGGGTTCTGCTGAGTCTTCCATCTGCATGTAGGATGTTCATTTATTTATTTATTCAGCTAATATTTACTGAGCACATATGATCAGGCACAGCACTGAGACATCATGAGTAATGAATGCATAGTTTCTAGTCATAATTTAAAGAGAAGGAAGTTAAGGATCAAATGTTACAGCAGAAAGATAGGGTCTCTGTAAAGGGTCATGTTGAGCAGGACCTTGAGCGGGGTTTGGGCAAATCCCTCAGGAATGGGAAGAGATGGAAGAAGAAAGGAGGGCAGGAAAGGATGCTTAAGGAGATAAAGACACAGTCTTTGCTCAGAGGGATGAAATACTTCAAGAAAACCCTAAGTATTCACATGACGGAAGCCAAGGGTGAAAGTAGGTAGGACGGCAAGAAGTCGTTACAATACCCAACACCCTTTGTATATTCATGGCATGTTAAGTACTTTGCACTGTCTTGCACTCTTTCCCTGGAGTGGGTAAACTATGGCCTGTGGGCCAAATCCAGCTCACCCCCTATTTTTTTATGTTTAGCCCAGGAGCTAAGAATGGTTTTCACAGATGAACATTTGCAATAGATTTTGGTGATGGGGAACACTAGCTATGAACCTTCATTAAGCAAAATGTTATCCTTCCCCCAAAGTGAATTCCATTGTTCTCATCAGCAGACCTGTGTTAAAAATAAAATTGACCTCCAATTCTTATTATACTAGAGGCCTGGTGCACAAAATTTATCCACCAGAGGTTGGGGGGGGGAGTCTCTCAGCCTGGCCTGCACTCTCTCGCAACCTGGTACCCCTCAGGGATGTCTGACTGCCAGTTTAGGCCCAATCCCGCTGTAGGATCAGGCCTAAACCAGTAGTCGGACATCCCTCTCACAATCCAGGACTGCTGGCTCCTAACCACTCATCTACCTGCCTGCCCGATTGCCCCTAACCACTCATCTGCCTACCTGATTACCTCTAACCACCTGCCTGCCTGATTGCCCCTAACTGCTCACCTGCCTGTCTGATCACCCCTAATCGCCTCTGCCATGGCCCCTTCTGCTGTGGCTTCATCTGGAAGAACATCCGGAATGACATCTGGAAGGTCGTTTGGCTGTCCAATCTAATTAGCATATTATGCTGTTATTATTATAGATTTTGAACTTTGTTAATAAAATATGTTGTGAAAATTTGTTCTTTCTCTAGTTATATAAGTACCTATATAATAGCCTTAATGTTGTATCTTGACTTACAAAACCTGGAATATTTACTACCTGTTTTTTTTTTTTCTTGTTAAGTCTGTCAACCCCTGTTTTTAATAAATGCCCTCATGGCATTCTTCTTATTTACGGGGAGGAGGACTGTGGAGCAGAGCATTAACTGGTGTGACTCAGATTGCAGAGCTGAAATGGGGTGGAGGTAGGCTCTGGCCTGGGTGGTCTGGTCCTGGGCTCTGCTCTGAACCACACTTCCACCCTCGTTTGGGGAGGTGTAGGAAAGAGCTGAGAGCCTGAACTAAGGCAAGGGGAGAGAGAATGGAGGGGGTCAAAACTACCTGGATGTGGAGACAAGCAAGGAGGTGGCTTCTCAGCAAAGCGAGGCTTCCCTGGCTGATGTGTGTGGACCTGTGCTCAGCCATGGCACAGTGGGAGTGAGTCTTATTTCCCAGGAAAAACTTGCTGACCAGGGGAATTGGATTACTGGCTCAGGAGACTGGGTATAGCCGTGGTGCTGTTGGAAGAACAGGTCTGAAGGTGGTACAGGGATGCTTGGCTTAGACAAGTGGAACTGGTGATGCCTGGGGCATCAATATGTGGAGATGTCCAGGAGGAGAACAGAAGTCAGAGGCTGGGCTCAGAAGTCAAGAGTAGAGTTGGGAGTCATGAGCAGTGGGGAGCTGAAACCTCGGAAGTCAGAAGTCATACACTAAGGGAAGAATGATTCCCTCTGCAAAGAGAAGCTAAAAGGTTTACCTTCTCAGAATGGGGGTGGGACACAGCCCTTTTGCATCTTTTTAAAAAATATATTTATTTATTTATTTCAGAGAGGGAGGGAGGGAGAGGGCAAGAGAGATAGAAGCATCAATTATGAGAAAGAATTGATTGGCTGTGTCCTGCACTCCCCACACTAGGGATTGAGCTGCTGCAACCCAGGCATGTGTCCTGACCGGACTCCAACTGTGACCTAGTTCAACGCTCTACCACTGAGCCACACCAGCTGGCCCCTTTTGCATCTTTGAAGCTCTGGGGTAAAGGGGTATTGAGGCCATGTGCCTGTGCTCAGTGGGTCTAAGAGAAGGAAAGAAGGCTATTTTAGAAAGGGGTTATCCATGTTATCCTATATCTCTTCACCACACACACACACACACACACACACACACACACACACACACTCTTCAAAGGATCATAAAGGGTATATATTTCTAATACTCCAGTGTCTATTAGTTTACACCGAATGATCTGATTAGCTTCAGTGGCTGTTAACTTGAGCGTGAAAACTTCCATGTCAAAGCAGAGGGGAGATGCTTCGTGTAATTGAGATGCAAGGAGAATTTTCTTCCAGTGAAGTTTCCAAATAACAAAGGAAGTAGCAGCCCCTGATGACATAACTCTTACCTGGGGAAGTAAAGATCTTTGATTATCTATTTATGCCCTGCCGTGCTCAGGCCCCAAGGAAATCAGATGAGCCTAAATGAAATGAATTCCCGCCACTTCTCCTCCACTCTCTTGTTTTGTGGCCTCGGTAGCCTTGAGGCGCTGGCCGGTGCATGGAGCTGCCTGGATCCAATTAGGTTCTCCCTGCAGAGCTGCACTGCCAGCCTCGGGGGACCGGATACCGGGAGAGAGGTGACGTCAGGTCTAATGGGGGCTGGACTGAGTCAGCCTTACCAGCTGCAGGAATTCATATACATCTAATGCTTTCCCAAGACTTCTTGGGGCAAATAAGGAGAAAAATATGAGGCTGTCTGAAGCTTTAGAGGAAGTAAGGTTTTTACTGAGGCTTTGTGTGTGTCCAGCCCTTGGAATTTTTGCCTTGTGTTTTCTGGGGACCAGTCGTGTCTATAAGGTGCCTATGTGTAGAGTTATAAAAAAGTGACCCTTCTCCCCGGCCCCCCATTTCAGATAAGCCCGAGGCAAGGACTAGTGGGGGAACCTGCCCTCCTCCCCCACCCCAGTCAGTCCAACTCACTAATTTGCAGAAAGAGTGACATCTGGAAAGTGGGTGCCATGGAGGCCCTGATGACGGAGCAGAATTCAATTACCAATTAATGTGTGTCCGTCCCAAACACCGATTTGTTTTTCTCCTTGGACATCTGTCATTTCATGAGTCCCTTTCTCCCCCAACCCTTGATTTAACCAAATGAGGGATCATCCAGGAGGCCCTTTGACAATTTGCAGCCACCTTTTGAACTTGCTAGAGTTCCACTGAGTCAATGATCACGCGGGTGTTCAAAATGGAACCAGAGATCAAATCAACAAGATCTAGGAAACCCATTCTAAGCAAAGAAAAGATGCAACATGGTCCCATATCTAATATGAGGAAGAAATTTTCATGATGTGCTTTTCGAAGAGAAAATGCATGTTCATAAATACACAATGACTGGAGAAACTAAAATGATCATTTCTTTCTTGTTAGCAGGAAGCATGTAGTGCAGGTGGAAGAGAGATTTGTATATTTACCTCTGAACCTGGTTTGATTTTAATATCATTCTGTCCTGTATGAACAGTTCCCCAGAGCCTTGTCAGGAAGAGTCACTTACTAAGCCACTGCAAGTATCTTATAAAAATAGCAGACAATCTAAACTGTGAATCATTCCCAGAATCCCAGCGGCCCAGCACAACGAGATTCTGCACCGAGGTAAACAGTTGTGCAAACATGTGCTCAGCATTTTTCCCATGGCAGATGCAGTGCTAACCTCAAGGCGAAGGCAGATCCATAAGGTATAGCCTGGTCTGTAAGGAGTTCACAACCCAGTAGGGAAGAAGCCAACAGATTAAAAAATATATATATCTTTTATTGATTTCAGAGAGGAAGAGAAAGGGAAAGAGATAAAAACATCAATGATGAAAGAGAATTATTGATTGGCTGCCTCCTGCACACCGCACACGGGGGATTGAGCTTACAACCCAGGCATGTACCCTGATCGGGAATCCAACCATGACTCCCTGGTTCATAGGTTGATGCTCAACCACTGAGCCACACCAGCCAGGTATGCCAACAGATTTAAAAAATTCTGTATAAGGTAAGGTTTAACTTAACTAATAACTAACAATGAGAAAGGATCGCTCTGAAGTTGTATCAATGAAGTATAAGTCTATATAGCATGTGGTGGGAATAGAAAAGAGGGGAAATTAACCCAACTTATGGATTCAGGGGAAACATCAAGGCACAGACGTTTGAACAATGCTTCAGACAATGAATAAGAGTTTGCAAGTGGCAAGGGGAGTCTTCTCAGCAGAGGAGCAGCACCAGCAAAGGTGTGGGGACATGACTCTGCATAGCTAATAAGGAAACAGTTGAGAGCTTTGCGTGGTTGGACGGCACAGTGTATGTGACAGTGACTAAGGATGAGGCTGGGAAAGAAGGCAGGTGACTGGGCCAGACCCATTCGAATGTGAGCCTTGAAGGGCTTCAGTCTGAGAAAGGCATGAGCAGATCAGTGTTGTAGGTAGATTCTTCTGGTGGCCTCTGATCTGCAGACCACATGAGGTTGACTGGAAGTAGGATATATAGTGTTGCCGTCATCTTTTATCTCATTAAGAAAGTTCATGTAATTCCTAAACTTCTTTGCTTCATCTCAGGGAGTATTTATACAGTAGAACAGGGACCTGCAAACTCTGGCCCCGGGCCATATCTGGCCCACCACTAAGTTTTTTAAATAAAGTTTCATTGGAACACACCCACCTCATTCCACTCAGTGTTGCCTATAGCTGCTTTCCCACTTTGATTGATTTCAAAGCAGAAAGTAGTTGTAGTAAAACTGCATAATTCTCAAAGTCTACAACATTTATGATTTGGTGCTTTCCAAAAAAAGTTGGCTGTCCCTTGCACTTTGGTTCTCCAAAGTCACTGCCAACTTTCCCATTGAAACTAGAAACTTCTGCCCTGGCTGGTTTGGCTCAGTGGATAGAGCATTGGCCTGCGGACTGAAAGGTCCCAGGTTCAATTCCAGTCAAGGGCATGTACCTTGGTTGTGGGCACATCCCCAGTGGGGAGTGTGCAGGAGGCAGCTGACCCATGTTTCTTTCTCATTGATGTTTCTAACTCTCTATCTCTCCCCCTTCCTCTCTATAAAAAATCAATAAAATGTATTTAACAAATAAAAACAACTAGAAACTTCAGAGATAACCTCAGGGTTGGCCTTGTTACCTTTAGCACTGCTCACCTCTGCCTTTATTAAGTAGCCAAATTCAATTGCTCGTTTCAAACCAGTAGTGGAAACAGAGTGGAGATTCATCAGAAGAGGCAGTAAGACAGTGAGCGCCAAGAACCAGGCCAGTCCCAGGGTGTGACCAGACTGAACACTCCATCTCTTCCCTGCAGAAGTTCCCAAGTATTAGAGCAGCAGCCTACCACAAACACCACATACACTGATTACAAGAGTCCAAGAACCATTCACCATGTCCCTATGTATAGAGCAGAACTGACTAGGTGGTTGAGTTGATGGTCAAACAATAGGCCCCAAAATATGCAGATACATGGGCTGACATCTATCTTGGGGAGATCTCTAATCTTTTTATAAAATGGCACATGCTTCTGTCCTGCTCAGCATTTTTATTGGCACGAATAATTCAGATGCCATGTTTATCAATGTGGCGTTTGTCCATAGCTGGGGGATGGGAAACAGCTAGTAACTGGCACTGGTATGTCAGAATCAGAGTTCCAAAAAAATCTTCATGAGCTAGAGCAGTGACTGAAATGTGCTCTGGCCAGAGAGGTGGTTTCTCCTAATTGAGGAATCTAAGGCTCTGGCAGTTTACCCCCTACCATTCATGGGTCCTGGGGCAAGAGTACAAATGGAGGCCAGCTCATATGTTCAATATTTAGAAGTTGATCAATCTAGCTAACAAAGTGCTAGGCAAAAAGTGTTCTCTCCTCCTACCTTGACAAATATACCTTCATCACCTAGAAGCCCTGATTTGAACTCAGAATTTTCTGAGTCCTTGGAATCATTTTTCCTTAAATATTTTTATTTATTTATTTCAGAGCTGAAGGGAGAGGGAGAGAAAGAGGAACATCAATGATGAGAGAGAATCATTGATTGACTGCCTCTTGCACACCCATACTGGTGATTGAACTGGCAACCCGGGCATGTGCCCTGACAGAGAATCAAACCATGACCTCCTGGTTCATAGGTTGATGATCAACCACTGAGCCACACTGGCCAGGCCGAGTCCTTGGAATCTTAATGATGGTGGCAGCAGGGGAGAGTCAGCCCTAGTCCCCAGCTCTTGACTCATCTTTCTACTTTCTGACTTGATCTTGGACACCAAGGCAACTGCTCTCAAGTTGCTTCCCCTTTACTGCCTCACCCGTTATATCTGTCATTTGGTGCCATTTATCTGGCTCTGCCCTGTGGCTGCTGTAATTAAACCCAATTTCTGCTTCTACTGCTGATTAATCTGTTTCCAGTTGCTTCAGATAATCTAAGTCTAATGCTTATATTTGGCACAATCCCCAGGCAATGGTAATCCCATTGGATTCCCCAGAGGGCTAGGAATCAGCACCTGGCCAGCTCCCACCTACCTTCTAGCTCCCAGGTCTTAAATGATAACCCCTCTTCCCCACTCCATCCACGCCACTGCCTCAAATTTAATCACAAACGATGAGCACACACTTAAAACAAATTTGGGGTAAACAGAGGTGGGAGGTAGCCCCACCCACAAGCAGTATATTTTTTGAATGCCATGATTTTTATTTTTAAAGTGTCGCACACTTTCAGAAAAAGTTTTAATCATGTGATTCATATATAACATGCACTCCAAAAAGTGCACAAAATATGAACAACTTAATAAATTGTAAGGCACATGACTACCAGGTGAGCAAATGTCCCAGAAGCTCCCCTGCCTTCGTGTCTCATTATCTTCTCCTAAAAGATGCTATCATCTGGTTTCCTTCTTTTTGGATTTTATGCAAATGGAGTCAAGTACTATTAATTCCTTTATGAGTGGCTTCTTTCACTCAAAATGTTGGTGAGATTCATCTCTGATGCATGTGTAGTTCTAATCCACCCGTTTTCATTGCCGTGTAGCTATTACTTGAGTGCTTCACAATGCATTCATACATTTTATTGTTGGTGGGCATTGAGGGTCTATCCATTGGTTGGCTATTATGACTGATACTGTGGCGACCATTCTTGTAAATACCTGTTGGTATACCTGAGCAAGAATTTGGGCCTGTATGTGTCTAGAAATGAATTGCCAAATCATGAGTTTTGCATGTTTTGACATAGTCAGTACTCCCAAACCATTTTCCAGAGTGGTTGAACCAATCTTTACTCCAGTTTTCAGTCTATGAGAGTTCTGGTGTTTCCACATTTTCATATGGTTTTTATTATAAATTCTTCTTCATGATCTAGCCATGTTTGTGGGTTATTTTTATTTATTTATTTTTTGTTGTTGTTGTTAATCCTCACCCGAGGATATTTTTCCATTGATTTTTAGAAAGAGTGGAAGGGAGGGTGAGAGAGAGACAAAAATAAACACTGATGTAAGAGAGATGCATCCATTGGTTGCCTCCTGCATACGCCCAACTAGGGCCGAGGATTGAGCCTGCAACCAAGGTACATGCCCTTGTCCGGAATCGAAACCAGGGCTCTTTAGTCCACGGGCCGACACTCTCTCCACTGAGCCAAACTGGCAAGGGCCAATATAACCATGTTTGTTTCCGTGTTGAAAACTATTATGGTATTTATTTGGGAGGAAAATAGACAAGACTATTACACTTTTTTTTTTTCCAAAAGGGGGAAATGATGTTTCTGGAAGATGCACTGAGTTTATCCTGACTTTACCTGTCCCACATATGAGGAGCTCAGGGGCATATTAACTGAGCTGACCTCTCAGTGGTCCTTCACTCAGAATCATGATCACTTAACCTTTCACCAAACTGTTTCTTATTCACAGGACAGCTTCCCTCCTCTGCCCAACGTAGCATCTGCATCATATTGACAGAACGTAGAGAATCTACTGCTGGACTTCAATCCGTTTTGCCAAGACAGTATTTATCTGAATAACCTTATTGCGATTACAGGTTTACCTATTTGTCACTTAGATTATTCTCTAAGTCCTTTCAAGGAAATGGACCATATACTTCCTTAATACATACCTCCATCACCTGCAAGAATTCTTGGGACCCCATGGGGAGCAATCAGTATTTGCAAACTGACTGACTGGCTCAGTGTAGCTTAAAATCCATCTTTATTTTTATATGATCGTTTAAGTGATTTAATGAGTGGCTGTCACTGACAAGGCGGTGGGGGACTGTGCATAAAATGACACAATAATATAAAAATAAAGCTTTGCTCAGGCACTAACACACAGAGCTGCCTCCGTGTACACACTGCTCTTTAGACTAGAGGAAACAATTCTTCCTTTGGTCAAAGGAAGTTGTTTTCATTGATAAAAATAAGTAAATCTACAGCCTCTTCTACTGCCTGATTTGAATGCTTACCAAACCGAGAATCATATATAATATTCATTTCAGCAATGAATATGCAGAGAGTGCTGCATCTCTTTATTTAGCGATTTTAAACATTGCAGTCATGTTCATCATGGTGACTGTGGGCTTTTATATCTAAGACAGACTCATTTCTCAAAGTCATATTTAAATATCTCAAATGGTAGTGTTGGCCTCTTGGGTATTGCACAACATACAACAGAAGAAGGAAGGTTAACCTTGCCAAAGAAAGTAAAGAAATGGAGCAGCTGTAGATATTTCGTGTTAGGAAGTGGTGGGACCAGGAAAAAGAAGAATGGAGAATTCTAGCAGAGCCAAGTTTGCAACAAGGATCTGAATGTTGGCTTCGTCTTGGAGCAGAGTGTGGGAGTTATTCTAACTCACTGATGCACTAAGTGAGGTATACAATTTTTTTCTCAGTTGCATGTTTTGTAGGCTAGTTTCTCTTCTGTTCCCTTCCAAGATTTAAATATCAAATTCTGACAACCCAGATGGTTACCTGGTCTTAAACACACACACAGTCTCATACCTATGGTTTTGCTTCTGATTTTAGATTTTTGGATAGTTTCATTCATTTATCCTTTCATTCATTTGCTTAATTAAATGATCAGGCAACGAATACCCAGCCCCTACTACACGTCAAGTGTTGTGGTTGGTGCTCAGAGTACACGGATGTGTCCTAGCCAAATACTATTTAAATAATCACACAGTTAATCAGCATGAGTTCTCTGAAGGAAGAACATGTTTCCATGGAATGTGTATTAGAAGGATCTGACTTCGGGAGGCCTGGGAATGTCCTTGAAGAAGTGAGAATGGGTTGATGGCTGTTAAATGAATAGGTGAGTTAACTAGATGAAGTTGGGAGAGGTAAGGGGAGTTCCAGGAAATGGGAACCACTCATGCAAGGGCCCTGTGGTGGGAGAGAGTATTATTTACAAGAGGACTCAATGCAGGTCAGGGTGGCAGGAATGGAGGGAGCAAAGATATGGGCAGGATCTTGGGAACCCTCAAGGGCTTTGTCCTTGTCTTAAGAGCAAAGATGGCACTCAGGGAAGAACAGGTGGAGGACAGGAAGGGATCCAGTTTCATAGCATGGGTTGTGGGACTCAGAGATACACAAGGAAGAAGGCTTTAGAAGTTCTTGTTCTTGAGAAACACAGCCCCTGGTCCACAGCTTGCCTCAGCCATGGATGTCCCCTGACAGCTGTTAGCAGCTGGGCAGGCTGGTCTCCCAGGCCTGAGTGGATAATAGGGAGGATGCTCAGGGGTGGCAGAGGGACACGCTCCAGCGGTCCAGATCTGCTGTCTCCTCTGCACACAATGAGCCATTTGGGCAGGAAGCCGCTGCTCGCTGCTCGCAGATCCAAATGTGTTTTGCTGTAACGGCCTGACAGGGAAGCCCGCTTTCCACATGAACAGAACACAAAGCGCCCAACCAGCTGGCATAACCTCTCCCTTGAAAGGTGATGTGTGGCCTTGTTGTGCCGGGCCTTCAATTCACAGCTGAGATTAAATGGAGACAAATTCAAAATATGGACATTCTGGCCTCCATTTATAATGCTAATATTAAAATGCACCATAATAGTGATTCTCATACTCCAAGTATTCAACATTCAGACATTCAAAAGATCTGAACAAGCATTTTCAGTTCAAGCCCTTGTAGGGTGTAGCACGCTCAGGCCACAATAAACAGAGGGGGGGCAGGATTCTAGGTGGCGGGGGAGGTGGAGGAAGAGAAAAGGCAGCTAATTCCTGGATTGACTGAGATTGCATAGAGCAGGGTTCCTCAGCCTTGGAACTATGGACATTTGGGGTTGGCTCATTCTTTGATCTGGGAGACTGTCCTGTGCATCCTATTATGTTTATCAGCATCACTCCCCTCCACCCATTAGTTGTCCCAAGCTGTGACAACTAAACATTTCTCCAAGTATTGACAAGTGTCCTTTGGGGCATCCCCGCACACACACCTTTGGAACCACTGTAATTGATCCATAATTAATAAACCTGGCGTGCTTGTTTTGTGAAGTAAAAACAAGGATTGTCAGTCATTTGCAGAATGTTTTACAACAATATTTTTTAAAGTCTGTGGAATGTGGCTAGAGGTTTTTCAAACTAAAATCAGTTTTACTTCTCAAACCATTTAGACACATAGCCTTCCTTGAAACTTCTAAGCCTGGGGCAGGCCCCTGTCTATTTGCGGAGGAAAGTTGAGCTTATGGTTTTGCAAGTCAGCTTTGGAACTTTAAGTTTGAAATGCAAAAGCAGCTTGGCCATATTTTTTTCTTTGCAGAGGAACAAAAAAAAGAACTGGTGGTTGGCTTTTTCTGTGCTCTGGAGTCTTTAAATATTTCTCCCCATCTCAGCTTCAGTGGACAATAGGATGGTAAAACGGAAAAGTTTTGTAAAATTTCCCCAGGGAATGGAGCGCTCTGACAGGGTCCCATGTCCCCTCGCCTCCTCTCCCGGGACAGACAGTGCCATCTGGCTGCAGTAGCCGCAGCATTAGATTTTGGGCCTCTTTACCATGCTGTACGTGAGCGACCTTGAAAACTGGCAAAACCTCCTTGCATCTCCACTCTCCTTTTTCTGAAATGTAAAAGAAAAGCAGCGACTGCAGTCTTGTCTGAGTGTTGCAAGGTTTAATGAAATCATTTGGGAGACAAGCCTTGTCATCTAAGGGGGTGTTGCTTCTCACCTCCAGGAGCCCATGGCTTTCCTACTATATTGCCTATTTCTTACTGTTAAATTGTTTAGGTAAGCAGATGTTTCTTTCATTCTTTTTTTCTTCTTCTTCTTCTTTTTTTTTTTAATCCTCACTGGAGGATACGTTCACTGATTTTAGAGATAGAGGAATGGGGGTGAGAAAAAGAAACAGAAATATCGATCGGTTACCTCCTGTATGTACCCTAACCAGGGACGGAACCTACCACCTAGGTGTGTGCCCTGACTCGGAATTGAATGCACAACCTTTTGGTGTGCAGGAGGATGCTCCAGCCAGCTGAGCCACAGGGCTGGGGCAAATATTTCTTTTTTTGTAGTCGGAGATGCAGGATTTAGAAATGTTACGAAAGTGCCTGTTAGCCACCTTAAATTGAAATCAGGTGAGTTGAGGTTGGATATAGACAAGTTTAAACTTATGTGTATATAAAATATATAAATTGTATAAACTTATGTGTACGTAAAATATATAATTATATAAACGTATTTTGTATGTGCAAAATAAGTTTAAGCTCATCTCTAATGTATAGTTGTTTGCTCTCTAGATGTAATATATAAAATAGATTCAAATTACATATGTATATATTCAAGCAAATACCTATGATAGATTCATAATGTGACTAATAATAAAATACCAGCTAAGAATAGTACTATACCATGGCTTACATGATTTGAAAAAGGTTTTGATCTTTTAGATTTAGAAGGTATACATCACATCTACTAAACATGTGAATGGAGTTAGAAAACTTAGTTGGTGTAAATGAAAGAAAGCCCTAAAAGGAAGTACTTCTGGGCAGCCTGCATGTTTATTTGGGGGGCGGGGGAAGGAAGAACTTATCTACAGCCCCTGAAGGAATATGGAGAGAGGAGGGCTTGCTTTGTTTTGTGGTCTGTGCTGCTGCTGGAAGCAGGATTGGGCAGGAAAATATTGGTGAGTTTATATTAAGGCTAAAAGACTGATCCCTGGTTAATGTTGAAATTAGCCAGCTACACTTGAGTTAGTCCAGCGGGGGAAGGAAGTAAGAACATGAGACCAACATCTTTGAAAATGGAGCATGATTTCGGAGCATCCAAGTTGTTAGAGGATGAGATGTTTGTCTTACGAAAGAGGATTCGAGGAAGAGATCTATGAGTTTCAGACCCTGACACTCTGAAATAAGTGCCCTGAACAGTAGAGGCTTCCAATCCTGTTAGAAATGACACTGATAACCCCACATGTAGGTAGTTTGCAAAGCACTTCCCCCGCCACCATTTCATGTAATCCTCAGAACAATCCTGAGAGTGACTATCATTACATTCATGGATAAAGCAGCTCAGAAGGGTCAAGCAACTTTCTCAAAGGCCTTGATTGAGAATTAGTGGAGAACCGATTCTATCCCACACACCAAGTTGCTTTTTCTTTAAAAAAAAAAAAAAAAGTAAGTAAATAAATAACTGAAAAACTGAAAGCAGTCAGGATTCCAGGTGGAGTTGGAAATCAATTAGAGGGGTTTTATTTGCTCTTTAAAAAGAGTTTCTTCCTTTTCAACTCATCACCCTTCCCTTTTTAATTTAATTTCCTGCTAGCGGTTTGAGTAAGGTCATTTTTCATTTTAAAAAGGTAAGAAAACCTGTCTTCTTGTTAATCATCCTCTCTCTCCCTCACGGAAACTCTCTGTAGGCTCGCTGGCCACATCTCAACGTGAGCTGCTGCTGATATGTGGCTGGGTGATATGTACACAAACAAATACATGTTGTGGTTTTAATTACCGGGATCTCTCCAAGGACCGTCCTGTCCTCCTACGTGTGCAGATTCCAATTTACCAGGTTTGAGATGCACTGAACAGGAGTCTGTTCCTGTAACCGACAAGAGGTCTTAGCCCGGGAGGCCAGAATCTTTAGATGACCATGTGGCCACCCTACTCACTCCGCATCTAAACAGCTGCCACCTTCACTTCTGCTTTTTAATAACTTCTTAAGTTTTTTATTTGTTTTTGTCCTCCACTGATTTGGACATGTTTATACTTTCAGGAGAGAAGTTTAAACCATTTGTGTTACAGGTTTGTTTGTGTTTTTCTCATGGTGTCCTGTCAACAGGATAACATTTTAGAAACTCAAAACATGTTTATACACAACCTAATACACGCTATTGCTCATCATTTGGCATTCGACCTTTGCAGTTTCATTGTATTTAATGCCACAGTAGACACTCTTGCTTTGAAATACTTCCTAAGTTTTCTTTTTGTCTTGATGGCAGTATTTTTTTTTAATGTACCTCATTTAACTGCCTTCTAATAACACCCTCCCTCAAAATATAGTGGGTTCCTATAGTAATTCCTATCTATTTATGTCTATCTATCGATCTATCTATCTATCATCTATCTACCACTATTTATGTATATAAACTAAAACTGCTTGCTCCGGGAGGTGGTCTTTGCCAAATGGCCCCTGGTAAGTATCACATGGGATTACCTCGCCAAAGGCTAACACGACTGGCCTTTCATGGAGTAATTTTGCTGCCTTTCCCCTTCACTCAGACTTGTGAGAGTTAATTATTTAATGTGTTTGCAAAGAACCTTGAGTTCCCTAGGGAAAGTGTGCCACATAAATATATATAAATGAATCATGAAAGTCAAGGCAGATTCCTCGGTGAGTTCCTCCTTAATGGCCCCTGTTTGCTAATGAGGCCCCAGGCTAGTTTTGGGAACTGCCCCCTCCTCCTTTCTGGCGCCTTCTCCTTCTTCCTCTTCTTAATTTCCTCCTGCTTAATTCTTTTTCCCTTCTGTCAATTCTATCAGTGCCTGCCACACTGCGGGCACTCGGTCAATCACAGTGATTTAGCGCCAGATCTATAGGTAAAAGTCTTCATTAACTTCGACGGGCATCATAAGCTCCTCAGAACTCTGGGGTGAGATTAATAACTGGATAATGATCCTCACGCGCGGTGAAAAGGAGAAGCCAGGCTCATGAAATGCTGAGCATGGCGTGGTGACCAGTAGTCGGGAAAGCCCTTGTTAACTCACCCCTCTTCCCTGATCTGTTTCAAGTAAAGCACGAGCTCCTGATGCTCTAAAAATTAATATAAATGAAATCAGACTCCTCCTACAGCCTCCCCTCCCCTCATTGGCTAGAACAAAACAAGGAGATTGCCGCTATCTTCCAGGGAACAGCGGACGGATTTAGGTCACGTTGGAAGGAGTGACATACAGTAATTGTTTATTGGATGTTGACGTCCCAATCCCAGTTATCCCTTTACCAGAGATTGGGAGAAATTAGGGAGCAGTTCACTTCCACCCTGCTGAACCTGACCCAGTTTATTTACCCTGTAATCTTACTTCCGAGCGTGAGTGGTAAAATGAACTGCTCTTATCAATTAAGAGCTGAAGAAAAATGTAGATTTCAAGTTCAATGGAAGAGCTATTTATTCCAGGGCACTACAGAAATGAAGAGGCGCTCCCAGCTATGCCAAGGAATGGGGCTGAGGGCTCGAGGGGGCGGGGGTAGGGAGAGGGGTGCTGAAGATGATTTTTTTTTCTTTTTCTTAAGAGTTTGAATTACTGGGCAATCTTAGATTTTCTAGTGACCTGTGTTAAAGCCCCGAGGCTACAACAGACCTATAATGGATCTATTTCTGTATTGTGCGGCAGTGTCAGAGTTTAAAACAGCAGTCATGGTAAATGCATATAATGAGACCAGTACTTCCTTCTCCATCACAAGGTCACAGCCCTGCTCGGCCTCTCAAAGCTCTTCCTCAGCTCCCTTCCAGAATCCTCCAAGGTTTCTGTCCTGTCCTGAGCAGACACAGAAGTTGCTTTAGGGATATGAGATGAGGATGAGGAAAAGACTCTGCCCTCATTCCCCGCCCCGCCCCCCGCAAACCTCCCTTCCCTGCTTTGCTCACCCCACCCCACCCCACCCCACCCGCATCCCACTTGCCACTCTCAGAAATCCACCTCTCTGGGTTAAGGTATTGTTGTTCCATGTTCAAATACCTCAGGGAGGTATAACACATTCTCTTCGCCAGTCATTAATAATGCAGTGTTCATTCCACAAACATTTGATGTTTGTTGAATTTATTCATAACATGAATGAATGAGTCAAGGAGTGAGAAGAAGTGTTGGAGTCCAGTGCGGCCTTCCGCTGGGAGTATCCCTTCTCAGGAGATCTCCCGAGTCGTTGCCAGTCCCAGCACTGTCTGCCTCTAAGACAGCTGCGGGCATGGGCATAGCCAGGCAGCGACGATGGTTGGGCGGTGCCTGGGAGAGCTGGAGACACAATGGCATGAGCGTGGAAATTCATCGGACGGCTGGGGTCTTTGATCTGTTTTGTATCAACCTGAAGCCTTGGGTCCAGTTTCCAGAATTCAGCACAGAGCCTGGCACCCAGTAGGTTCCCTGTAACATTGGAGTTAAAAAGTGCAGGGAAAAGGACAACACCTGTGTCATGTTCCAGGCCTGCTGGAACAGAGTACTCCAAACGGGGTGGCTTGAAACAACAGAAACATATTGTCCTACAGCTCTGGCAGGGGGAAGTCCGAAATCAAGGTGCTGGCAAAGCCATGCTCCCCCCAAAGCCTCCAGACAAGGATCTCTTCTCATCTCTTCCTGCTGCTGATAGCCCAGGCGTTCCTTGGCTTGTGGCAGCAAACCTCCAATCTCTGCCTCTGTCTTCACATGGCCATCTTCCCTGTGTTCACAGGCTATCCTTCTGCGCAGGCCTATGTCCACATTTACGTCCTCCCATAAGGCCCTCAGTCTTATTGAATTACAGCCCATCCTAGGATCTCATCCAAACTTGGTTACATCTGCAAAGGCCCTATTTCCAAATAAGCTCATATTCACAGGAGTTAGAATACAATTCAACCCACAATTTACAGTGAACTGAAACATGGGTGTGGAAGCTCTTGATGATTAAGAAGTGTTTATGCAAATGTAGGATAAAGAACACAGCCTTGCCCTTCCTCCCAACCATTAAAGTACCCATAAAGAGTTTCAGAACAAGGACTTTGAAGTCCAACTTAGGGCTGTGAAGACAAATTAAGGGGAAGATGATAGAAAATGAGGTCAAGGGCACAAAAAGACAAAGTTTACTACCTTCATGGAGTTGCCTGGATCTCGTTCAGGTCCAGAGTAGGTGAGGTGACCTCAAAGACTCATGTGCAAATATACCCAGACTTCCCAGAATGGGACCGGCAGACAGGTGACCCCATTCACCAAGGCCACACTGGAGAGAATGGAAATCACTGGTTCACAGTCACCTTTGTGTCTCTTCGTATCGTGGATTCGGAAGGTCACTTAATGAAGAAATGCTTTCGTAAGCACCAGTAAGGTGTTAAGCATCGCACTACTCAGAAGACAGGTATGGTCCCGGACCTCCCAGGCCTGGGTTCTAAGGAGCACAGGACAGCCATGCATATATTTTATGTCTTTTTCTTCCTTTCCCTTTTTGGGGCTTAGCACCAGGGAAGTATTGCATTCCACTTGATTAGGAGCCACAAGTCTAAATTTTCCTTCCAGGCTGAATAGTAATGTTTTTCCTGAAGGTTTGAATAAATCATCCAATCTGCTTCAGTTTCAACTATTTTCAGCATTTCTATGCAAGGGGCATTTTCTTGTTTGTGACGATTGCAATTCCTGGGTTTGCAAAACTGTAATTTTGATAAAGATAGGAGAGATTTTCATGGAAGAGAGATGGTTTAATTT
>PVJC01006442.1:40499-55072 GCA_004026665.1 Murina feae | reverse complement strand
GGTCTCAGCCTGCTTGGTGGCTGCCCAGGCCCTTTGGGGGGCACTGGGGAGCGGGAAAGCAAGCTCTTTGGGGTTGGGGGCCTGCTTGGCGGCTCCCCAGGTCCCTTCCGGGGATCAGGGAGCAGGAAAAGGCTGGCCTGACCACGAGGCGGGGTTTTCCCTTCTTTCTGGTGGCTGGAGGAAGATGGGCAGTAGACAAGCTTGGGAGGCAGGCCGCACCCAGCCCTGGCCACAGCTCAAAAAAGAGAACAACATGCAGGGGAGGGCAAGAGTCTGAGAGATCAACATAGAGGGGGTGCCTGCTCCAAGCCTCCACGGTGTGCCTGGGGGCAGGCCCCCAGCAGGTAGACACACACACAGGAGGACTGCTCCAAGCCTCAGATGCAGCTGGGGGCAGGTCCCCAGTGGCGACACACACACACACACACACACACACACACACAAGGTGCCTGGCAGACTGGGGCCATCATAGGACATCCATTGAGGGGTTCCAGACTGTGAGAGGGGGCAGACTAGACTAAGTAACCCCCACCCTCCCCCCGTGCATGAATTTTGTGCACCGGGCCCCTAGTAAGAAAATAAATACCATAAATGCTACGTTTCTAGATTTTTGTAAGATGTGAACCTTGTGATTTGCACATAGAATGAGCGTTTTGAGAAAAAAGCAAAAACTCTCATGAAACAACACATTTTGCCATAATAAACAAGAGAAAGCAATGGATAGTTCTGGAATACCCTCCATCCTTATTTCCTAGAGGATTACAGACCAGGAGTTTTTAGTGCCTTGGCAGAAACTCAACTACACTGTCCTATGGAAAGATTCCTCTCAGACTCAGGTCACTAGACATGAGCTGCACTTGCTTCTGCTATTTTTAAAGCTGCTTCTTGGGCCAGCCTACGAATTCTCAAGAGAAGTGTGTCATGAGAACGTAACCATGGGAAGTTTACCTTTTTCAGTATTTTACTCTTGGTGAGGTAATGCAATACACATCTTCAGCTTGTTATTTTAAGCAGAGTTCATCTAGTTCCCTTTGGGTTCCTAGGTGGTGAACTGCTCAAAGACCTCGCGTGCATAGCAAACTTTTGCATTTTAATCTCATTACACAACACTCAAGGCCTGTGAAATGTGTGTGTGTTTTCCCCCTCACTGCGGTTTGTTCTTCCACATAACAATGTGATACCAAATGAAGCTGGCGCAGGTTTCTGTATGTGACATTAACTTGGAACTGCTTTATGGCTGTCATCATTGACCATGTCACCACTTTGTCACCTGCCTCCAAGATTTTGTCAATTGGAGCTGGGTGTCTGAGCTCGCTTTCATCCCTGTGGAATGTGCCTGCAGTGTGAGCAGGAGGGCCAGTCTACTCACACCCTACACAAGGCTATCGCTGCTGATGGTGTTGGTTACGTGCATTCCCTGGATTTGTGAGATTCATGGAAAGCCCTCCCATGGGGCAGATGAGGAGGACTCCAAGAATATCAGAAGGAGGAAACATGCCTCCAGCATGATTGTGAGATTGGTTTTATGAAATAAAATAGGTATTGGCCCCTTTACCCACAGCTTTTTATCTCAGCCAATATTGTGGTTGAGCTTTTCTAATCCTGTTCTTTTTTCCCATTAAAAAAAAAATGCTTATCAAACCCCAGAACTGTCTCTCAGCATCTTTTTACACTTCATAGAGAGACTGAATATGTGTGGAAAGAAAATGGTTGACCCTGGGAGGTTAAGTAAGGAATGGTCCCGTTCTTAAACTCTTTTGAGGATATTTGGTTTCATTCTTTCTTCATCCCCCCCTCCTCAGTTGTCCCTTAAACAACTTCATTCTTTGTGTGCAGAAGATGGCCTTTTGGTGCTCAAGGTTAATTTTAATACTTAAATTCTTCCATAGCCTCCACAATTCCTTCTTTACTTCTGGTGACTATGCAGTAGAAGCAGCATAAACAATAGGATTTGCTTCATGAAGACCCAGATCACAGACTTTTATATTTGCTTTAAAGAAGTGGCTACTCTTAAAAGGAAACTTTAAAAATATATCACTTATTTGGTTAAAACCATTGGGTCATAATGCAAAAGATGACTGAATGAAGAAGCGCGGAGAGGAGGGCTGGAGGAGGAAAGGACCCCTCGTTCTGATCGAGGATCAATAAAAGAAATAAAAATAATCATTTAACATCTTATACATTTCCCCTTTCTGTGTAAAAGAAAATTGCAACAAGCAGGCCAGCCTGTAAGCAACATCATTCTTCCAGTCTTCTTGCTCTGTTCCTATTTAACTACATTAAAATCTGTCGGTAGGACCCCCACTGGGAGAGGGAAAACATTCCCTGTACTGGCAGGTGGTCTATGGCAAGCACTTTCCAATTGAAAACATATGTTCCTGGGTGTGAGGAGGCTTCTGGTAAGTAGGGGGGAAACACATGTAAGGAATAATTAAATTACCTAGGCAAATCCAAGGTAAACATGCCTAGCCCTCCCTTCCTTCCAGAATAAAGGTGGAGATTTTGGGTATCATAGAAGCTCTCTATTCTACTCATCTTCACCTGGAAGATCAAAGTCTTCCTTTACTTTCCTACAGCATAATTCAGCATTTAAATCCTCTTTCTTTCCCTAAGACCTTCTGAGTTCCCTCCCATTCCCAGATTCTTGCCACCAAGACCAGTTAGGCTAATTTGAGATTGATCTTCTTAGGGATAACATCCCTTCTCAGACCTCAGATTTCTTCCCAGTTCATTGAAGAGTGGAGAGTAGCAATGAAGAAGCAAAGGTTCTTTTTCTATTTAACAAGGGAAAATCTTTTGGCAAAGATCTTTTTTAAATGACAAATTTGAAGCAGGAAGAGCACTACGTAAGGGATCAATTGGAAAGAAGTGAATGAGAAAAATTCAAGAAGGTATTCATAGTGAAATACCAGGTGTATCTTGTAAATACATCTCTTACTAAACTTCTCACATGTTCTGTGCTTGTCCAAACACATTGTGATGAAGGTTCACTGAGGCTAATACTCTGCCAACTCTCTGTTGCATTACCTGGAATGAAGATAGAGTTAGGTTGCTTCAAGAACATTAGAATCAAATAGAATTTTGTGAAGTAAACAACCCATAAAGACTTTCCTCCAATATTCCAAACTCTAAAGATGATTGCACAGATGCAGTGAATGACTGCAGAATGTGGAGAGGTGTTTTTTACTCCAACCTGAGTACTTTATAAACAGTACTGTATTGCATAGTAAGAAACGGAGGAGGTCGGACTGATACTGTTTTAAGCAACTGATTACTTCATTAAGATTTGCTACATCAATACTCAGGTCCTTCCCCAATGCCAAGACTCTATAATGAAATTTCTATTGCTTGGAAGTTCAAAGTTTTCTTCATGACTTAGAGAAAGTTGTATCACAGTTTTGCTCTTCCCCAATAATTGATTTTTTGAGATTGACTACAGAAAGGTAATCTAACCATATTAAAGGGGCAAATCACATTGCTTAGTTTAGAAAACATGTAAAATGAGGCAAATTCTTTTCATTTTCTTTATAACAGAAATAGCTTGTGCTGTCCTAGTAACCATTGGTTTAAGCATATAATATATGTAGTAATGTGTGTGCACACCAGCATTTCTAGGAGCTACTTGAGCTGCCCAGAAAAAGGAATCAAGGAAATATTAGACAGTCCTTCAGTATTACAGGCTGGTTAGAAACTGGAAAGCAAGCTAATTCCAATAAAAAATAATGATACTTTGTTTTTATATAGTACTTTTCAGACATGACATCATCATTTATCAGAACAGTCTTCTGAGCACAGGTAGCAAGTGCTTTCTTCATTTTATAGAAGCATAAACTTGGGCATAAAAAGATTAATTGATTTCTGCTGGGCAGAGGAAGACAATGCTTAAGGGGAAGAGAGACCAACTTTCTACAAAAAACTCCATTAATTGTAAAATTATTTATAATTAAAGCAAAATAAATGTCGTTAGGCTTACCACGCTGTGTTCCCTCACAGATATTGTAGGCGTTAAGCTAGAGTTTCTGTCCTCTAAAATCGATTCTGCCTCTTCTGGAGTGTGTGACCTTGCATACATTACGTTACATTTCCATTCTTTAGTTTCCTCAACGATGAAACAAGATGAAAGCAGTACCTACTTCACCAGGTTTTGTGAGCATTGAGTGAGTTAATTTGTGCAGCAACTTTAAAGCAGAGCCTGGTACATAGCAATCACTCCGTGTTTATTTTTCTTATAGTCTTGTAGGAAAGATGTAATTTAAACAACTACAGTAAAGGGTCATCAGTGCAGAGTTACAGAGGGCTGTGAAAATGCAAAGTAGGAGTATCTTACTTCCTCCTATGCAGGCATCCTCAAACTACGGGCCGCGGGCCACATGCGGCCCACCGAGGACATTTATCCAGCCCGCCGGGTGTTTTTGCCACCGCTGCCTGTCCTGCTTAAAATAAGATATGTGCAGTGTGCATAGGAATTTGTTCATAGTTTTTTTTTTAAACTATAGTCTGGCCCTCCAACGGTCTGAGGGACAGTGAACTGGCCCCCTGTTTAAAAATTTTGAGGACCCCTGGTTGGGGATGTGTTTGGTAGGGTGTTGTGATATGGAAGTCAGGATTAACTTCCCTAAGAAAATTACACTGAAAGGGAAAATGGAATTCAGCCTGGCACATTGTAGATTCTAAAAGTAATTTAGTCTAGTGCACCCCCAGCCTTTAAGGGAGAGGGTGGTGAGAGCTGAGGCTGAAGAGATAGACAGAAACTGGGTCACACATGGCTTTCTAAGACAGTTACGGTGAGAGGTTTGAACTTTATGTTGGGAATAATGAGACATCATTGAAGTAGAAGAGTAACCCAAACAATTCACATTTTCATAAGTTCACTTTGGCTATAACCTGGAGAACATGGAGATTGATGAGATGGAAGACAGGATAATCATTTAGGACGCTTTTGTGGAAATCCAGTTAAAAAATAATAGTGGCATTAATTGGAGTAGTGTCAGTCATGATGGAAAGGATTAGGTAGACATACAAATATCTATAATAATAAAAGCATAATATGCTAATTCCTTCCTGACAAAGCTGCAGCAGGCAGAGGCTTTGGCAGAGGCGGCAGAGATCCCTGGCCACAGTGGAGGAGGAGTTGGGGGCGGGCAGAGCCAAGGCCCTTGCATGAATTTCATGCATCAGGTCTCTAGTTTACTAAATAAAATTGATATTTGGTTGATTTCAGGGCTGAAGAAAAGAAAGGAGTTAAATATATATCCAGGTTTTTGCTTTTTTTTTTTCTCAATAAATGCTACTTAGTGAGATTGGGATTAGTGCAGGGTGACAGATTTAGTCTGGGGGAGATGAAGTGCCAGCTTTTGACATGATAGGACTGAGATGGCTGGGAGATATCTAGGTAGAAACATGGGCAGTTGGATATGTGGCTCAGAATTCAGACTCAGTGTATATCCTCTATGAAATAACCCATGATCACTTTATTGGGAAGCCATGTCTAGATTCTGGATGCCTCTTCATGTCCAGGAATTTGAAGAGTGATTTGATTTATCTCACAATGTCTTGATATATAGTTTAAGAAAACATTACCTAATTTTTCATTGCTTATAGTCTGAAAGCTCAAATCTATTAAGTAGACTTAAAAGCAATAATATTTTTTTCTGAATTCATGGGATATTTTTCTTAATTCTGCTTTAGTCACATATTTTATTCATTTTCATAGACCTAACACATTTTTTGGAATTCAGCAGCTTGCTGACATTATGAAATAAGACTTGTGTTTCTATAGACAGAAGGTATTTGCCTGGGGAGATGATTCCTACACTTTTAATCCCATAGTGCTAATGAATGTTCTCAATATTAATCTATAATCTGTCATGTATTCATTTAACAGGCACTCTTCTAGGTGCTGAAGATTCAGCAATAAAAATAAAACAGATAAACATCTCTTTCCTCAAAGGGATTACAGTCAATGGAGAAAACAATCAATAAAGAAAAGATAATAAAACATATAGTATATTGATTATTAGTTATTTGGAGAAAAATTAAATCTGAGAAGATGGAAAGGAAACACTAGAAAGGGGGTGTTTTCAATTTTCAGTGGGGTAGTTGAGGTAACTGAGATGGCATTTGAGAATAGACCTAAATAAAATGAGAAGAAAGCCAAGCCACTGTATGGAGGAAGATTGTGTCAGGAGAGGGAACAGGAAGTAGAAAGATCCCAGTGTGACTAGAGGGGAGGGAGTAAGCAAGAGGGAAGTTATAGTAGATGAAGCTCAAAAATGAAGGGGTGGAGCTTCTACACTGTTGGAGTCTTTTAGACCAGGAGAGCAAGAAATTCCTAGAAGGTTTAGGAGTTATATATCCTGATGTGTATTTTGAAAGGATCACTCTCATTGTTATGTTAAATATAGGTGACCAAGCATCAGTATGGATTTAGGGAAAATTGCAATGATTAAGCAAGAAGTAATGGAGGGCATTCTGTGATGGTTAATTCCAGCAGGCCTGAGCTGTTGTATCTAAGTAGGAGATGTATCTGGATGGTATTACCTATAGTTGAGGCATACAATATACTGAAAAAAATGGTGTTGCTTTGTTACCATGAGTCCAAGGCAAGTTTCAGGATGATTATATTTTGTAAAATATATTTTTATTAATTTCAGAGAACAAGGAAGAGGGAGAGAGAGATAGAAACATCAATGATGAGAGAGAATCATTGATCAGCTACTTGCTGCATACTCCCCACTGGGGATCAAACCCACAACCTGGGCATGTGCCCTGACTGGGGATTGAACCATGACCTCCTGGTTCATTAGTCAATGCTCAGCCACTGAGCCACTCCACCTGGGCTCAGGATGGTTTTGATCGTTTTTTTCATTATTTGATTTATTGACAAAAATGAGATTAATGATTTGTACCTGTTCTCAGTGAGACCCCCAGAGAATCCTGACACTGAGGCTAGTTACCTGATGGATTAGACGTGGGGTGTGAGAGGTAGAGCAGAATCAATAATGACTCCCAATATTTACAGCTTTGGCAACTGATAGGATTAAATTTAGGAAGGATGATTGAGGTGAAGCCATTAGCATTTAATTAATAGAAAAAGGAAGAGGAAAAAAATGAAGACATTTAATATAAACAACTCTGTGGATATCTGATATCAACAGCAGAGAAAAGGGGAATTTGGTGAAAGAAGACTACAATTACAAATGTTTGAGAGTAGGTGATAGAGACATAAAAGGAAAATTATTTTGTTTTTAAATGTTTTGAAATTTCTTTGGAGCAATAGTGTCCTTTCTCCATACTAGCTAAACTTTATCTAACACACACAAAAAAACATAGTAGTAAATATAACATTTAATTTTATTATGAGACTTGCCCTATAAACTAACCCATTCTACCTCTAAAATATTTTCACTCCAAAATAACATTTCACTTAACAACTAAAATAAAACCATAAGATAACCAGAAGGTGAAATCCATGAAAAAATGTAGAATATGGACTCAGTTTTCTATTTGTAATATTATATTTAAGAAAAATATTTGCCCCTGTGATTCTGGACCCAGTATTGATTCTAAAGTTATGTGGATTTAATATAAGCCAAAGAAAATATCGTGATTTGTAAGATAAAGTAAATTAAACCTGTCATTAAGTTGCTATTAGCCTTTAATCTTTATGCAGTTTTGTATTTACATTTCCTCTGGAAGTCTTTTACAGAAAATCTGAAATTCCTCTTACTTGGTTACAAAGTGAGAACCTTTAGAAACACCCTTCAGCTCTATGTAGTAGGTGCTGAATAAATGTTTGTTAACTAAATGAATACACACATTAATAAATATCTGAGTGAATAAAGAGTCACATGAATGCTTTATGAAAGAATATATGAATTTATAGAGGCATGTGCAATGCACAAAACACATCATGTCAACAGAGAGGAAGTCACGAGTCCTGTGGGCTTCCCTTTATTTGTTAGTAGGAACATCAGTGAGGGACACTTGCAGAATCAGGGCAGTGGAAGAAAGCATCATTGTTGACAATTCTAGAGCAAACTGGGGATGGAAAACAAGCTGACCTAAGTGATTTCAGTAAACAATAGCTGTATGTTTAGGTAGCATCAGATGCCCTGACAATGGAGATTGACGTTCGAGCAAAGAGAAATTGCTCAAGAGAGAATGTGTAACTCCTAGGGTAGAATTGCTTCATCAGAGAAAAGGGTAGAAGTTGTTTTTTCCTCTTCTGAGTCATGAACTCATGACCTCCTTCCCTTTCCTACATACACACTCACACATGCACGCACACACACATACACATACTTCCTAAGGTATCTGTAAATTGAAAGATGTATATGAGCTCTCACAAAGGATGGGACTGTTTTCAGACAAGCAGTTTCTCCACCCCCTCATCTCCCAAGGTGGTTCCTTAACCAGATAGCAAATTGAGGTGTGGGATTGAGCCAAATACAAAAAAAGGCTTATTTTAGATAAGTTAATCTCTGAATTACATAGGAAATTAAAAAATTCCAAAATCCTATACCCTTATATGTATGCATGGGTGGATAGATAGATCTTTCCATTTTACAAAAACCTTCCAACACAATTTCTTGTATTTTTAGACTATTAAAAAGTTTTCTTTCTCGTTCCTCTTTTCCAGCTTAGTAAATATGTACCAATCTCACAGGATTTTATTTAAGTAAACCAATAACCACGCCCCCCCCAAAAAAAAACTACACAGATAACGTATATATAATATAATAATTTGCTAGAAATTAATCAAAGAAACAAGATCTTCTAAACCCTAGCTGCCACACTACCCACTAAGTAATAAAATGAAGTGGGAGTTTACATTTAAATAGTTAGGAAATATTCTTTACTCTCTTGATGGTAGGCCTGTCTCTGGAGTCAAACAAAACGATCCTGTCTTTTCTAATGAAAAAAACAATTAAATTGAATTTAAAAAGAAGGCCTCTTGCTGTGTTTCTTTAGACAATAGACACTAGACACCAGGAGAGAAATGAAATAAGTGCAAAAAGGGAAGATGTAGTCAGTTTTCCAAGTCCCCCCCCCCCTCCAGATCCTTAGTTGACCAGATGCTCCGAGAAAAGTGTGCTCCATGGCAGAACATTCCTGCAGTGTTCCATATACTGTCCTCTCCAGGGGACACACAGTGCTTATTAAAATAGTAAAGGCTCCCAGACGCTGAAGTAAAGAAATCATTTTAGCTTCCTTTAACCCAGTGTTTCCAAAATGCAAGAGTTCACAAAAGTTTCTTAAATGTAACACACATCAGATTCTGTAGAGGTAGTAACAGGAAATATGCATGCTGACACAAATAAGGCAAACATACACACATATATATGGAGCCAGCCCCCAGGGAAATGGAATAACTTAGAGGTAGTCAATGCCTTTGTAGAAAACATAACCTGTTAATGCTCAGAGGACAGAAAAAAAGAAATTATAGAGGCTGGGAACCGTGCATCACACAACTTAGTGATAATTGAGATTAGAAATAATTAAAAAGCTGCTAAGAAATTGGGGTCTAAAAGCCTAATTATTAACCCATTATACTGTATTTTCAATTAATCCTTCTGGTGGTACTAGACAATTCTAGGATGATTAATATTAAGATCCCAGTATTTTTTTTACTAAACCAGTGCCTTCTAAACTTCAAAATCTATTTGCCTTTGGAAAACCCGACTTCCCAGGGGTTCTAACGGGTCTGGGAGGAGGAGTGTGGAAGTTTTTAAATGCTCATAAAAAGGCTAACAAGGCTTCTTGGACATCAGATTCATCTTACAAAACAATAATTTGTTGAATTAAGTGCCAATGAAACAGATGGATTACATTTTCATCACAATGTGCACAAATTAAAAAAATTAAAGAGAAAAAGTACTTGGTAAAACCAGCTTTGTATTTTGTTGGAACGAAAACATTCAGAAAAATAGTTTGAGATGTTTGGCTAAAGTCCTATGCCACCAGGCTTGCCTGGTTCCAAACACCAGCCTCATTGACCAAAATACTCTATTAAACAAACAGATTGGTGAGTATTTTTTTTTTATTAACTTCTTCACAAAAGTGCAGTGTAATGTTCCTAGAAGAATAAACTTCTAGGATTGTACTGCATACATTTATAAAGGTGGGTTGAGATCCATCTCCAGGAGACTTCAGAAATGATAGAAACTAAAGGAATTATTTTTGTAAAAATATGAATTATATTAGTATGAGATAATTGAGAAAGGAGGACCTGAAGAAAACAAGTCAACTAAATAAATTGAGAGAATAAGTTTTGTGAGTAGTTTGACTTTCTGCCACTATGAACATAATTATTGTGATGCTTTTAAAAATAACATGTAGCCCTGACCAGTTTAGCTCAGTGGATAGAGGGCTGGCCTGCGGACTCAAGGGTCTCAGGTTCGATTCCAGTCAAGGGCATGTACCTTGGTTGCAGGCACATCCCCAGTGGGGGGTGTGCAGGAGGCAGCTGATCGATGTTTCTCTCTCATCGATGTTTGTCTGCTGGTGCAGCTCAACCTCAAATAGGTGGTGTGTAGGAAGCAACTGATCAATGATTCTCATCATTGATGTTTCTATCTTTCTCTCTCCCTCTTTCTCTCTGAAATCAATAAAATATATTTCAAAATAAAAAATAAAATCAATAAACTTTATTTTTTGGAGCACTTGTAGTTTCAAAGTAAAATTAAGTGGAAAGTACAGTTATCATATACCCTCTACTCCCCTCACCTACACACATAATCTCTTCCACTCTCAACATCCCACAACAGAGTGGTACATGTATTGCAATCAGTGAACAAAAATTGACAAATCATATCACCCAAAGTTCATATTTCACATTAGAGTTCACTCTGAGTGTGCTTTTAGCAAGGAAATATCTTGATATTACTAATAAGTTACTTGCCAAATAATTGACAATGCTACTTAAAATAAATTATTAGTGTGAATTTGAGGATAAGTGGTTCTGGAACTAAGGTTTTTGCTTGTTTCAAAAAAATAATTTATAGAAAAATGTAGATTTTTCCTACTTAACTATAATGTTCATCATCAGAAGCAGACAAGCTTTATAAACCATCAAATGCCATTTCCTATTTGCAATTTAAGACAACATATTTTCTTTGGTGGAACCCATCCTCTCTTAAGACAGTTGTCTTTGGAATAATATATAACAGGAAATCAGCTATGTTGTGATTCTTTACATAGAAACTTATTTTAATAACAAATGAAACCCATTTTCTTTTCTAATAAGCCTATTTTGTGTTTCCTTTTCAATATCGTGTTGAAACCTGCAGTGCACCAATCTTGCATCTCTTATTTTATAAGGACTGAAATATATTTATGGAATGAATTTTGATGCCAGGATTCTGACTGCAAAGTTTGAGTTTCTGTTTCTTGCACTAAGCTGCATCTTTTGATTCATACTGAACAGATTAAAATTTCAAAGAGAGAGTTTAGACACTCCAAGATTAATTTAGAGTCTGACAGTGTTTTTGTCTAAGTCCTGATGTACATATTTCTGGCATTAACTCTGGCCAGATATATTCCTAAAGAGGGTAACTAGTGTGTTCCCTTTCCTCCAAACCAAAAAATAACTACTACTGTGAGCAGTTCCCAGAAACTCTGGGTGTACATGGCTATTTGTGAGTTAATTGAGCTAGAAATTCACTAACATGGAGCACTTACTTGGTGTCTAGGTGTCTGTATATAATCATACTTTTGGTTTTATTATTAACTAGGGGCCCGGTGCACAAAAATTTGTGCACTCAGGGGATCCTTCAGCCCAGCCTGTGCCCTCTCACAGTCTGGGACCCCTCAGGGGATGTCCACCTGCTGGTGTGCTGGCCAGCCTGGGTGAGGGGCTAATGGCTGTTTTCAGGATGGCCAAGCCCCCCAGTGTGGACCCTCGCCCCATTGGGGTGTGGCAAGCCTGGGTGATGGGCTCAGGGCTGTTTTCAGGCTGCCCAGTCTTTTCAGGTTTTGGGTCCCTATTGGAGTGCCTGGGCAGCCTGGGTGAGGAGCTGAGAGTCATTTTCAGGCTGCCCACTGTCCTTTCAGGGTTCGAGTCCCTACTGTGGTACCTGGCCAGCCTGGGTGAGGGGCCATTTTCAGGTTTTCAGGCTGCCCACAGCTCCCATTGACCCAAGGTCCCAACGAGGCTGGCTGGAATCAGGTTTCTGGGGTTTATTTATCTTCTAAATTGAAACACTGTTGCTTTGAGCCAAGGCCTAGGCAGGTAAGGAAGCTTCCTGTTTGTTTCAGCTCTGTGGCTTCTATAATTGAAACATTGTTACCGTGAGCAGAGGCTCAGCTAGCCTAGGCAGGCAGTTGCAATGGAAGCCTGCTGTTTACTCTAGCTCTGTGGCTGTCGGCCTCCATCTTGGCTGGATTAATTTGCATACACTGCTCTGATTGGCTTGTGGGTGTGGCATGGCTGGTGGGCGTGGCTTAGGTATCCTGGAGAGGTGGTTAATTTGCATATTACTCTTTTATTAGATTTAATTCTTTATTATCTTTGCACTTCACAATAAGAACTGCAAATATTTTAGTTTAGTTTTTTACATTAGAGAATAGAGATTATAAAGAACAAAACACTCAACTGCTATTACCAGCTACCCAAAGAAAACTGACCTTTAGTATTCTTATCTCTTTTTTCTTCTTTTTCTTTCTTTTTTTCATATGCCTTCAAAATTTTATTTTCCCTTCTCCTTGAAGCAATATCATCCTCAAATTTTGGCTCGGATATCCACATTCCCTTTACTTTAGTCTGTGGTTCCAGGGTTAGAGCCCTTGGTTCAGATTTGGCCAATCAAAACGCTTAATGTCTCCCTCCACCTGCCCATTTCCCTCCACCACTACTCCTTCATACCCATCCATCCATAGTGATGAGTTGGGGATTGCCCAAGTCTGAAATTTGTTCAAACTTGATTTCCAACTGCACAAACAAATACATTCTTTTCTGCTTAAGTTGATTTGAGTTTGTTTTCTTCTCATCTGAAACACAAAAATTGTTCTGATATAGATATGTGTGTGTGTGTGTGTGTGTGTACCTTTTCAGGCATTTTATCAGTGCTACTCATACATATGATATGGAGTATTTCTTAACATATATATTAATGGAGTGTTTCCATGAATTAAGTTTTTCAACAATTGAGAGTATTTTTGTTTGGTGATTTTAATTATATAATAAGTTCAGAGATTCAGAATAACCTTTAATTAGCAGTGCATTAAGAAATCAGGAATAAGTTGATAGCTTTCTTATATAAATATTTTTAGAGTACCTATAATTTTAGAGTACTTTCAATAGATTTGTTGATTTGATAAGCAACATTATAATGTAAAGAATATTCTTTGCTTTTTTATCCTGTTTTTTTTGTGTATTCTTAATTATTTTTCATATTTTAGTGACATTTATTCTGGGTGAGTGGCTGATGGCTGTTTGCAGCGAGGCTGGCTGGAATTTATTTAACTTCTAAAGTTGAAACTTTGTTGCTTTAACTGGAGCCCAGGTCGGGTTGCCCCTGACAACCCAGGCTCCCAGCGCTTCCTTGAGCCCAAGGCTGGCAGCAGGTCTCTGGGGTTTATTTATCTTCTATAATTGAAACTTTGTTGTGGAAACTTTGTTGCCTTGAGCCGACCTAGGCAGACAAGAACCTTAGCTTCCTGCATCACCGGGGCAAGCCTTCTGCTTGTTCCAGCTCCTGGCTGCCGGCCACCATCTTGGCTGGGTTAATTTGCATACAGTCACTCTGATTGGCTGGTGGCTGTGGCTTGTCTGGTGGGCGTGGCTTAGGTGTAACGGAGTGAGTGTCAATTTGCACATTACTCTTTTATTAGATTAGATAATACAGCCTGACCCTTGAGTTAAAGTCATCAAACTTTTACAGTATCTACTTAATGATGTAAAGGAGGAGATCTAGTTGGTGGTTTGATCTGTTAGGAGACCAAAGTTCTTTTACATACATACAAATCAATCACAAATTTTTAGATATATAAGGAGACAAAAAAGGTGACTAATTATAAAGACAAAAACAGGAAAAGGGGCAAACAAAAATCCTGACATTGTAGATAACAAAGATAGACTTTAAAATAAGTATGAATAGTATGTTCATGTAGACAAAAAAGAAAATTCAAAAAAAGATGAAAAGAGGGAGAATTTCTTTTTTTTAAAATTTATCTTTATTGTTCAGATTATTACAGTTGTTCCTCTTTTTTCCCCCATAGCTCTCCTCCTCGCAGTTCCCACCCCACCTTCTGTCTTTGCCCCCCCACTGTCCTCATACATAGGTGTACGATTATTGTCCATTCTCTTTATGCACCCCAACACCCTTAACCCCCGAAAATTGTCAGTCCACTCCCTTTCTATGCCTCTGATTCTATTCTGTTCACCAGTTTATTCTGTTCATCAGATTTTTTATTCACTTGATTCTTAGATTCACTTGTTGATAGATATGTATTTGTTGTTCATAATTTTTACTTTCCTTTTTCTTCATCCTCTTCTCAAAGGATACCTTTCAGCATTTCATATAATACTGGTTGGGTGGTGATGAACTCTTTTAGCTTTTTCTTGTCTGTGA
>PVJC01006442.1:0-40399 GCA_004026665.1 Murina feae | reverse complement strand
CGTCTGTGAAGCTCTTTATCCGACCTTCAATTCTGAATGATAGCTTTGCTGGGTAAAGTAATCTTGGTTGTAGGTTCTTGCTATTCATCACTTTGAGTATTTTTTGCCACTCCCTTCTGGCCTGCAAAGTTTCTGTTGAGAAATCAGCTGACAGTCACATGGGTGTCCCCTTGTAGGTAACTAACTGCTTTTCTCTTGCAGCTTTTAAGATTCTCTCCTTGTCTTTTGCTCTTGGCATTTTAATTATGATATGTCTTGGTGTGGTCCTCCTTCGGTTCCTTTTGTTTGGGGTTCTCTGCACTTCCTGGACTTGGAAGTCTATTTCTTTCACCAGGTGGGGGAAGTTTTCTGTCATTTTTTTCTTCAAATAGGTTTTCAATATCTTGCTCTTTCTCTTCTTCTGGCACCCCTATAATTCTGATGTTTGTGCGCTTGAAGTTGTCCCAGAGACTCCTTACATTATCTTCATACTTTTTGATCCTTTTTCTTTTTTTCTTTTTTCTTTTGGTTTTTCCGGCTGGGTGGGTTTTGCTTCTTCATATTTCATATCTTTGACTTGATTCTTGCGATCCTCTCATCTGCTGTTGGATCTCTGTATATTATTCTTTATTTCAGTCAGTGTATGTTTAATTTCTAGTTGGTCCTTTATCATATCCTTGAAGGTCTCATTAGATTTATTGAAGGTCTCACTAAATTTATCGGCAGTCTCTAGAAAATTCTTGAAAAACCTAATAACTGTGGTTTTGAACTCTATATTCTGTTGTTTTCTTTCCTCCATTTCTGGCATTTGTGATCTGTTTCTTTGTCTCCGCATTTTGGCTGCTTCCCTTTCTGAGTTAGGTGTAACCTCTAGGCCACTTGGTTATGAGAGTCAGCTGTGTCTACAGTGGGAGAACTTCTGTGCTGGAGACACCCTTATGGGGCAAGAGTTGTTTCAGTGGGGCTTTTGTGCTCACTGCATCTGGCCCGAGTGTGTTCCTTGTGGATCTGAGTTTTATTTAGGATGGTCCCACTCTGGTCACTGGGTGCGGCTGGCTCTTGTATCTTTAAGGAGGTGTTGATTTAGCTGTTGCCTTAGGCTTCTCAGTCTTTTATATGAAAGAGCCTCTGATGCAGCTTGGGAGGGGCGGGGCCTCGGGGAGTTTGCAGGGCAGGGCGGAGCAAATAGCTATGGCTGCTTCTCAGCCCTGCGCTAAGAGACAGGGGGTCTCTGTGTCCCATGGTAATTGCTGCAAGCAACACTGAGAGAAACCCGCTTTGGTTTTCCTCCCAGTGCCAGTCAGTACCCCTTCTCCGGGTGTCTGGGTCCTCAGAAACTCACCTGGAACTGGAGTTCAGAGCCGCCGGGAGCTTGTGGCTCTCTCTGTTTTGAAAAAGAACCGTGTCTTCCGGCGCCAGCCCTCTCCCCAAGCCCCGTGTGCACGCCTCCGTACCTCTGTACTTTGCTTCTGCCGCTCCTCTGAGTCTCAGATTCTTTATAGTTGTAGAATTTTCACTCAGCCAGCCTTCCTGTGGGTGTGAGTGGTGTCCGTGTTTTCTTTTCGTGGTTATTCTGAAATAGCTGTGCAAGGCTGCATTTACAGTGTTTACCTTATGCTGCCATCGTGCTGTCTCCCAAAAGAGGGAGAATTTCAACAGAGAATTTTAAACTGGCATGGTGACAACAAATCTCTACTTCCACCTTGCCAACTCCCCTGGGGCCTTTCATACTGTACCTGGCAAATAATAGTAAAGAAAATGTGGTGCTGTGAATGCCAAGGAAGCAGGAATACCATTGCCATCTTTTTTTATGTTAGAAATGTCAGCATTATGGCAATGTTGCCTATAGGTGATGGCTATCAATAATGTAATTCTAAGGAGAAAGAATCATCCAAAGAATTAGTGTGAATTATTTTCCAGGAACTCCAAATTTAGGTCTTATAGGAACCTTGAAAACAAAATTTGGTTTGTAGCTACAAGCTTTTGAAAGATACACAAAACTCCCAGGAGTTTTGCAATAGTCCTTGACTCGCCGGTTTCAGCTAGCTCACCTTATATAACACATCTGTCAGAACATTGCTACATCAAGCAGCAAAGAAAAAGCTTCATTTTATAAGCCTTGACCACAACGCAAAATATGGCATGGAGCAGGGCCATTGCAACAGCTGCTTTGTAATTCATCATAAGAAAGAAGACATAAAAATCAAGCAAAGATTTATTGCCATAACTGCAATGCCATACCATTGAAGCTTTTTTTTCTGGATAATAGTTTGAGTTACAACATTATCGACAACCATCTCTTTACTATGCCACTGATTATATTAAGGATTTCGTTTTCTTCTGGACAACTATTTCTGCCACAACCCTTTGAAAGAAAATGTTATATTGAAACCGAACACTACTTTTCTGTTTTTATATTTTACAAAGAATTTTAAACTAACAATGTGAATGAAGAATCATCTTGTTTAATGAAATTCATTAAGCCCTTAAAATTCTGCATATAAGCAAATTAAAGCAACAATACCAAGATTTTTCCAGGACTACATGATATTATTGTTGGAGAGGCAAATCTTAGATATTCTCTCATCGAGACTATATTTATATGAGGCAAGTGTTTTTCAACCACACTGTGTTATTTGGCACCAAATATCTTTTCTACACCTCATTGAAACTTGTCTTGGCAAACAAGGAGGTAAAACTAGGAGACTAAATGGTACATCAAGATACCCTCAAAAGTAAAAAATACCAGTAATTGTAAAGGACCGTGCCCATGATATTTGGTACTGCATTTTGACCCCAGTAAATCCAAATAACAACTCTATTATTGTCTGAGCTTTTAAACTACAAATTAAATCATCTTAGTTTGTAGTTTAATTATAATCTCATATTTAAAAATATTAGGTGGTAGTATACAATTAGGCCCAAATACACACATAATCACACATAGAATACAAATATTTATTTTAAAAAATCCTTTTTTTTTTCAGATAGAAAAGTTTCTGATGTGCAAATTTCCTTTAATGTCTACATATAGTAAAAATTATAAGTCAAGCCCTAGCTGGTTTGGCTCAGTGGATAGACTTTGGACTCACGGGTTCAATTCTAGTGAGGGAACATACCTGAGTTTTGGGCTTGATCCCCCATAGGGGATGTGCAGGAGGCAGCCAATCAATGATTCTCTCTAATCATTGACGTTTCTATCTCTCTCCCTCTCTCTTCCTCTCTGAAATAATTAAAAAATATACTTAAAAAATATGTCAAGTCTTAGTAGCTTAATCCATAACTGATACACAAAATCTTTAATAGAATTAAAATTATTATAAGGTCATGAAGTCACTAAAAGGAAAAGTCAGGCTGGTTACTAGTAAGTCTAACAATTCCAAATTTGTTTTGAAATAAATAAAGGCTACTGAATCACATAATCTCATTCCCTTCTATTTTTGGCCTGTAATTTTTGTCTAGAAATTTTGCTGAAAATTATAGAGAAACAAACAAAAAAAGGATTTTGACATTCAAATTCAGACTTGGTGAGCCAACCAAGAGAATAAACTATTATTCAATGTATTTGAGAAATATTCATTTTAAATAATAGTTTTGAAAGTTCTCATAATTAATCCAAAAAACAAATGTTTTGTTATCTCTTGACATTTCATTAAAATGTAACTGCATATATGTTTAATATATTATTTGTAATAATTTAAAAAGGAAGCAGAAAATTATTTTTAAAAGCAATAAAATCATATTTACTACTATTACCTACAACACCCTTAATGTTTTCAGGAAGTCAAGTTAAACACATTAGAGAAATGTGAATGCTACCTTTTCAGTAAAAAGTTAGAGAAAAGAATGAGCTGAGAAGGTGGAGAAACAGTCATGCTATAAAGACTTCTCAGGATGCCAGGGAGACTAAAACAAAGCCCATTTTATCTGAGACACAAGGTAAAAAGTCCATTTAAACCCAGCCACCCACACTGATTATAGCACTAACTCTGGATTACCAGAAGTGACATTCCTTAGCCTCTTAACTGGAAAAATTCTATTTTCTCTATTGATAGCAGGAAATTATATTTATAGAAATTGTAATAGTTGAACCATCAGTTTGGGAAATGAATACTTACTTACATTTCTCATTTTTACTGAAATCTAAGAATGTAACCACAAAAAACAAATGAACAAATAGACAAGCAAAAAGGCAACATATATTAATAATGCTGCTTTTGTAAAGAGAACCTTCTTAGTTCTTATTAAAATAACTGCATATTTTCATTACATACCAAACTATATACTTAAAAGTGACTTAGAAAAATAAAGATTAGGAACCACTGGTGACTTAATGAACTATATAGAGTGTAATCTTCAAATCTTTACTCAAAAGAGAATCATATGTATAAAGAAATTCACCATTTGAAGTACTTATTATGTTATGAAAATCAAAGAGAATATTTCCAGTTATTATGAAGTGCTAATTTATCTAAGCAGATTAAGATTTTACTTTATGAAATCAGTGACTTTTCTGATTAACAAAATATTGGAAAATAATATAGTAATACAGAATTGGAATATAGTATAACAAAATGTAATATTGCTTCCCTCCTTGCTTTCTTTTTAGAAAGTAACTAGATACCTCCCCTCCACCATGTAAATAGAATTCTGGATTTCCATGGAAATGGACAGATGTGGGAGGACTCCCACAGTTCCCTGATCACTCAAGCTCCCCACTCTTGTTTTTATTATGCGTCCCTTTTTTCTTAATGGAAGATGACACTTTTCCTGTAGTATGTACTCTACATACTAAGAGATGCATACATTTATAACTTTAAAGTGTAACATTTTGTGAAAGTAAAGCAAAAATTATTATAACTCATATAATCAAAGACAAAACTGGGGGAACAATTCAAGGAGGATCATTTTAAATATGGCCAAATTTAAGTAATATATAAGAACTAGGTGCCCTGTGCACAATAATTTGTGCACTCGGTGGGAGGGGGGGAGTCCCTTAGGACGGCCTGTGCCCTCTCGCAGTCTGGGACCCCTCAGGGGATGTCCACCTGCTGGCATGCCTGGGCAGCCTGGGTGAGGGGCTGATGGCAATTTGCAGGCTGGCCAAGCTCACCCCGCGGTCCACCACCCGCCCCGCCTCCGTGGCTGCCGGCCTCCATCTTGGCTGAGTTAATTTGCATATAGCCACTCTGATTGGCTGGTGGGCATGGCTTGACTGGTGGGCGTGGCTTAGGCATCCTGGGGAGATGGTTAATTTCAATATTACTCTTTTATTAGAGTAGATGGTAGTAATAAAGGCAACCCCATTTTTGGATTATATTGGCCATTTTACAGTGTCTTCATAAACAAAGGACTCCCATCAATTACTATTTTAAATGGTTTGAAATAACATATAAGAAAGTTTATTTCAATTGATACTTGTAAGCTGTCCAATAAAGCAAATCCAAAACCAAAAAGTAACAAAAAGTTAGTAACAAATTATACAAAAGTGGCTCTGTGGTTGAGCGTCAAACTATGGACCAGGAGGTCTCAGTTCAATTCCAGGTCAGGGCACATGCCTGGGTTGTGGGCTTGATCCCCTGTGGGGTGTGCAAGAAGCACCAATCAGTGATTCTCTCTCATCATTGATGTTTGTATCTTTCCCTCTCCCTTCCTCTCTGAAATCAATAAAAATATTTTTAAAAATTGTACAAAAGTAATCAGACTATTTTTGACATTTGTGAATTATTTTCTAAAATTATTTGTAAATAACTAATATGCCACTAACATGGATATTTAGTTTCTAAATTTCATGATCAATAGCTAAGTGCTGAAAAGAGCTTCCAATTTTCTGTCTTGATATAAGCATAGCTTTATTAATTTTAAAAATTTCCAAACACAGAGACTGAACTCTAGGTAGTATATTCAGACATACTTCATCAAGTGGCCGATATCTTAGTAAAAACCAAAGTTCAGCAATTAGCCTCCTAGGAAAAATAATATCCAGTATGACCTATGTGGCATAGCATACCCTTATTATTTCTAAAGGTATACTCTTATAATTTGTACACATAAAAGTCTATAAATGGGCTATTTTTAATTGTAATAAAATATAACCCCATATGTCAAATAGATGAATTAAGATTAGCCCTAACCCCAAATTTAGTTATTTTAGAAGACGTCTAGATATTCTTCTATGTAGTTAAACAACTCAATTTAACACTTTGTAATCGGGCATTTGCCCGCCAAATCATGTGCTTCACTGTGTGGTAGCATTCGAAACACTTTCCTTTGTGCAGGGGTACATTACAAAACTTGCACATGTACCGCGTTTCACTGTGTAGTTTATGAGCAGCACACACACGACAAACGACGTAAAACATTTTTATTTTTGCCGGTTCCAACTAGAGGTTCCAATGTATGTTTCCTCATGTCCATTGACAGTCTCCCTGGTGGATCTGATTTTACTCGTTTCCCGCAAAAAATGTGTTAAGTATAAATTGGTAATGTGAGGACTCTCCAAATATTTTCTTATAAATAGAGACTTGGAGAAAACCATTAAACCAGCTAATCTGAAAAGAAGGATTTTTGTTTTGAGTTCACTGACATTTTCCTACATGATTTATTGCGATTATGGTAATTATGCTAAATGTCAAGTATGCCATATTAACTCTTTTCAGAGTCTGAGGTAAATGGGAATATTCAGATTTTGACATTTCTACTCATATTTTAGAATGCCGTGTCTGTGCAAAAGGAATAGACTAACTAACAACTAGCTAATGTTTGTTTCACCTAAATGTTTAAATGGTTCTTAGACTAGTAATAATGATACAATAGCAAAATAGAAATTAAAAGGAAAAACATCTTTATAATGTGGCCCCATGGGAGAGAAGAGGTAGTAGAATATTAAAATATTATCCAGCCTCTCTGTATCCTACCATTTTGAGTGCCAACAAGAACAGCTCCAGCTTGTTAAGGCTGTATATGGTGCTTACACAGTAGCCTATATAATAAAAGGGTGATATGCAAATTGACCCTAATAGCAGAACCACCGGGAATGACGGGTCACTATGACACACACTAACCATCAGGGGGCAGACGCTCAATGCAGGAGCTGCCCCCTGGTGGTCAGTGTGCTCTCACTGAGTTGTGGTCAGCCACAAGCCAAGCTGATGGCTGCCAGCACAGTGATGATAGCGGGAGCCTCTCCTGCCTCCTCAGCAGCTCTAAGGATATCCAACTGCAGCTTAGGCCTGCTCCCTGCTGGCAAGTGAACATCCCCTGAGGGCTCCTGGGCTGCCAGAGGATGTCTGACTGCCAGCTTAGGCCTGATTCCCCAAGGAGCAGGACTAAGCCTATAGATGGACATCCCCAAGGGGTCCCAGACTGTGAGAGGGCATAGGCTGGGCTGAGGGACCCCCCACCAAGCACACAAATTTTTGTGCACTGGGCCTCTATTCAATAAATAACTATCAATCCTTTCAAAACAGATCACTGACTATTTTCATATTGGACATTGTTTTTGGTGTTGTTTCTTTTTGGAGACTCCAAGAGAATTGGTTTTCTTGACTTCTCTTCTCTAGTGGCCACCTGCATTCCCTGGTTCATGGCTCCCTTCCTCTGTCTTCAAAACCAACAACAGTGAGCTCACTCAGTAAAGTCCATTTCACTCTGTGAGATAATATATTTACAGGTTCCAGGGATAAGGGTGTAAACTTCATTAGGTTGATTTTATTTTGCCTACCACACCTTTTATATAAAATTTCTAGAAAAAGCACAGCTATAGAGATAGAAACTATACTAGTGGTTGCCTGTAACTGGGAGTGGAAGCAGGTTTCACTGAAAACAAACATGAAAGTTATTCTTAGAGTGAAATAAATTCTCCAAGACTGGATTATGATGATATTTGCAAATTTCTAAATGTGATTAAAAATCATCAAGCTGAATACTTTCAATGGGTGAATTTTATGGTATATAAATTGTAGTCCTGTAAGTCTATTAAATGTTTTTAAATTCATAGAAAAAAACACAAAGGAAATAATTTATTGAAGTACTTAATATCCCTGAAAATAAGCACTAATTAAGGTGGAGGTGTTATTTGGAATTTTGACTCCTTATGAATTGTTTTCTCCCAATCACTTGAAAGGGTATTTTGGCTTCTGTCAATAATACATTGTACTTACATTTATTGTCTCACCTGCTGATCTTAAACACATTCTTATTATTACATCACCTAATGGGAGTGAAAAAATATTATTATGCACAGTGTGAGACTTCTGAACTCAAAAGAAAGGGCAAAACAAAAGGCTTTCTTTGTCTACCTTCATTGGATGAATTATGAACATGTAGACAGAAATGCCAAGATCAGATATTTGATTGCTTCATTCCACCATACACATAAAACTGTAGTTATCATTATTAAGAATCATGCAAAGTCTGTCCATTTTTTTCTTCATAAATGTAGGGTAAATAATTTCTTTCCTGTTTCCCTTGTCTGGCAAATAGTAACCCAGAGTCCTGAAATTTTTATGCCTTCTCTAAGTATACATGAATTATTGTAGTCTTAGTAATTCAACAGAGTAGTTGATATCCATTCACTCCAGAAGTACGCAGAAGGGTGATTTCACTCCAGTAAGGAATAAAGAGGCATACTTTGCCTGTTTATTAATAATGACTCTAATTTATTCTAATTAGCCTTAAGGTTTTGAATGAGTCAGCTGGCTGAATTGTGGGAAATGGTGGGTGGCACAGCAGGAAGTCTGATGCTGACATATTTAATTGTAGGTGTTAACGCTTTACTGTGGATATTCCCATGATCACATCCATTCTGCTTTTACTTTGTGCCTCAAGGTATCCTATAACTGCATGTGTGCTGTTTATATATCACTTTGAGATGAAAAGTATGTTCGAAGAGAAGGTATCACTGTTCCACAGAAGCATTCACCTAAAGCTTGCCAAGCAATGTAAACAAGAGTGAGGGCCCTCAAGGGTCACACCATCATCTCTTTGCAGTACGAGATTGTAAAAATTAACACCTAATCCCCTAAATGCTTCCTTCAATAAGTTCAGAAAGCTTGACAGTTTAGCTGACTTATTTCCTTTATTATTTTCTGTGCTTCCGTTTTTCCTATCCCTCTTTTGCTATTTTGGATTTTTCAAAATTCCTTAACATTAGCTGGTCATTCTTTTCCTATGGGTTGATTTTGTTCACCACATAAATAAGTGATACTTTTAAAAAATCAGGAGCTAAATAGATATTTACCTGGAACATGCAAGTTTAGAGACATATATCAATGTCTATATCTCACTAACTTTGCATCAGTTTAAGTTTAGAGGCAGACTATTTTTTTCTCCCTTTATCTATAACCACAAAAGATTAAAGATATATTCTTTTTGAATTACGTTGTAGGTATGCTTGAGTCATGAATAAAGATACATAGCCTTCATTTTGTTAGGCTTTGTTGATCTGATTCATTGAGATTTTTAAATTTTAAAGTTATTCCCAAAGTAATTTTTTATCTCTGGAAAAAAATAGATGCTTAGTTTAATAACAGGTTACGGCAGTTTCTATTACCAAAATGACTTTGAAGTTACACATAATTAGAATAAAATGTATGTTCTATAACCAATTTCAGGAGTGCTCATAAAATACACCATTGCAATAGCAGGGTTTTATTTTTAACCTATTTCTCAGAGAAATTTTTTTAAATCTAGGATGCAGCACTTAAAACCATCCCGAAAGGAATCTCTGGTCTTTAGAAAAGACAGACTGAGGCGAAGAAGTGACCCAGACCAAGGACTAAGTAGACTTGTTTTCCTTCTCTCATTGTCTCGGTTTGTCAGGGTAAATGGCTCCTCACTAAAATTCGCCAGCGCAGTTCCAGTGTTTCATTTTGCTGGCTAATAGCAAAAATACTTATTTTTAAAACCTCCGGTATTATTTATATGCAATACTGCATCTTAAAAGCCAGAATAAAAAAATGTGGCAGAAAGAATACTAATGAGATTCTGGAAACTTAGGTCACCATTTTATTTCACTGAAGCAAATTGTGTGGTTCAGAAAAAATCCTCATATCCTTAGCACAAATTAATGGGATTGACTAATGAAGTCCAATGAAACTAAGCTCTAAAACCTTATTCCAGCCCTGACCGGTTTGGCTCAGTGGATAGAGCGTCGGCCTGCAGACTGAAGGGTCCCAGGTTTGATTCCGATCAAGGGCATGTACCTTGGTTGCAGGCACATCCCCAGTGGAGGGTGTGCAGGAGACAGCTGATCAATGTTTCTCTCTCATCGATGTTTCTAACTCTTTATCCCTCTCCCTTTCCTCTCTGTAGAAAATCAATGGAATATATTAAAACCTTACTCCAGAACTAAAAGGTTTAAAATAAATCAATAAGCAAATAGGCTGAAAAGTCACCTGTGAATTGGAGGAGCTGGATTTCACATTGTACAGCTGTTTTTAAAATCACAGGTATACTGGAAAGGATGAAGTAAAGAAGTAGCAAGGAGACGCAAATAAAAATTTCTCCAGAGTAAAACCTGTCAGAAACAGGCATAATTGCTGCATTTTCCACATCTAAGCTTTGGTCAATTAGAAAGACTATCGCCAAAAAGGGCATGTAGCTTTGAAGCTGGCACTCATCTAATTAAAAGCAGAAATAGGAAAAAATATATTTTTAAAATGGAGCAAAAACATTAATAACTTTCCCACTGCTCTCATAAAGCCACACCAACATTTGTCATTTACCTATTAGAAATAAATAGTAATAGCTATTTAATTTTAAGCAAATGCCACTGAAGAGGATTTCATGGGACAAACAATAGCATTTTATCCTGGTCAGTCTTAATGTTCTCGTAACCTTTTTTCAATGACCTTACTTCCAAAGCCAGACATCTAAATGGCAGAACCATAAAGAATTATGTGCAATGATCACAGAATGAAAACTATAAGAAACATTTCAGGCTGGTGGCTTTGAGGTAAGCATTTGCTCCTGTCCGGCCCGTCTTGGTAGTCAAGGGCGGATTCTGTGTGCTTATGCTTAGTGCATAGGAAGGAATTAGTGAATGTTGGGTTGAAAAAGAGACATTCCTAAACAGGTTTTATTGGGGTCAACCCTATTCCCGCTCTCTGGGCAAACAAGGGTTATGGGAATCATTTGCTTACTAAGTTGCTGTACTTGTCTCTCTCCAAACTCCCAACCAGCCCTGACGAGAGTGTTGCTCTCTGCACCTTTCTAGACCATGTCTTCCAGGAATCTCTGCATTGTCAATGTTACTCAGAAGATAAAGCATCGAAAACAATAAATCTCCTGACCAGACTGTCTCTTACCTGACCCCCATAATCAAACCTCAAAGCCAATGGAATTTTAAAATTCTGTGTTGCTGGTGCTAAATATTTTGTGATTTTTGTCCTTTTTTGAACTTTGAACAATCCCACGTGCTGGTACAAGTGACTATTCCGTAGATCCTTGTTTGATAAATGATCGAGTATACACTGTGAGCTGTTTGGGGGAGATTTTAGAATAACATTTGGTTGGTTTCCACCAAACCTAAATGTCTTGTAGCTCATTCAAATGTATTGATGTTCTCAAATTAACGCTGTGTTACCTCACGCCATATCAGATAAAGTTTCACGAGTTTATCTCTAGAAGGAAGAGTTTCTTGTCAAACACAAAGATAGGGAGCAGAGGGACAGAGGTGGGGTTTCCTCACTGAAATTAGCTGCCGACATGCTGTGTCCATTAGGAACCCTCATGTCCCATAAAGCTGGAATGTGAGGGCACGGCAGCCGAGTGCTGCCCAGGATCAAAGAAATCAAGCCGCTTTCGCAGACGGTGTTCGGTCTTTTCATTTCCTGTAGGTGGTGAGCTCCCCAATTGTACTAATGAACAACATTTCTGATTAGAGACAATTGGTTTCCTTCCTGACACTGAGAATGTCCAACAGCAAGCTGCCTCTGGATGGCCCTAACTCTATAGCTCCTTTGTGATGATTCCAGTTACTTCTCACATGGTAGGAGTGAGAATATATTGTGTTTTAGAGATTCTCTGAAGTTCCTTGCTGGAGCTTATTTTCAAGTTTTATATTCATAAGCAAATTGATTCAATCACTCCTAATTCTTCTTCACCAATTTTTAATCCATTATATTTAGCAGTTACAATTGTCAAGAAAATTATACCTAGGCCAGTCATAGGTTTTTTGAAGGTGACCATTTGCTGGGTGGCAGTGAAATCTTAATCTGTTTTCTTTTCCTCAGCACTGGTAATCTCCCTTTGTGAGAGGTTGAATGAAAGTCCTAGTCCGTTACTTTAAGAGTCGTTATGAGAGAAACTCCATTTAAGAATTAACTGAATGTTCTCAAAGGCAGGGCTGCTATTGCTTAAAGACTTTTACTCATTTTTATTGATTTTATTGGGGTGTCACCGGTTAATGAAATTATACAGGTTTCAGATGCAAAATTCCACAGCACATCGTCTGTACGCGGTCACCACCCCAAGTTCCAGTCAAATTATTTTATGGAAAACCTTATTTGATGGTTCTATGATGTCTTAATTAAAATGAAATTTTTAAATTGGGCATAAAACTTATTGAAGAAGTTTAAAAAGAAAAAGCATATATTAAGAAAACATACTCTACTTTTTTAAATTTTCAGATGGAATGATCATCTATATACAACTTTTACCCCACTCAACTCTAAGATAAAATTTCTAGGAATAATAAAGTGTTGGGAAGGAATTTTCCATATTGGATAAAATTTATGATCATGTGACATTTAACATTTTCAGCAGATGTTCTAAATAAATACAATAATACTAATTATTAGCAGGCAAATATAGTGCCTAAATAGAGGAGGTAGACATTAAGTAGCTTTTGAAGAAGGAAATATATTATAGAACTTTAGACTGGACATGTAATTTAAAAATCTTCCTTGTCAACTGCTGAGTTTTACAGATGAGAAGATTCAGTTTCAGAGAAATAAACTGACTCAGATGAAGCCATCCGTTAGTGCCTTAGTGGAAGTAACAATCCATATCCTCTACTTTAAGTTTACTACCTTTACTCTCAGTTTCTTCTAGATATACCAACTGAATCACAAAAGTGACTAAGTATACTGAAGTAGTCTTATAATTATTAATGTGAGTAGTACCATGTTAAACCTTGATGCACAGAATTATATTTGAACATATTTTGCATAGTGCTGTATGTTTTGTAGATCATGTTCAAGTGTAGACACAGAATTATGGCAACATAGGAACTAGAGAAAGAACAAATGTGCAGAATCTAGTTTATATTATTAATTCCCATTGCCAATAATATACTCTTAGAACACATAAACTTAATACTTCAAATAAGCGTTAAGAAAAAAGTGGAGTGCATGAATCTTTTGCCTGTTGCGTGAAAGGAAATAGAGAACTGGAAATCTCTCATGCATTAGTGGAATCTCAACATAATTAATTCAGATTTTAACAACTACTCTGATTTCTCCCATAAAAACTCATAAATGTCTCTAAAAATAATTCCTAAAATGTAATTAAATCTGATAAACTGGGTTTAAAGAAATTTCAAAGAAAAAAAATCAATGTAATAAGAATGTGCCTGTGTTGTAGTGCCATCACCTCAGATGTAATGATTCTTTTCCTCAAGTAATTAAGTCGATCTCTCAGCAAATCATTTAAAATTACTTACAAGAATTTAAGTATATGCTATTAGTTGGAATGACTTTGGTACAGAGTTGGAAAAAAAATTCCTTTCACTTCTTTGAGAACTTTACTCAATGAAGGATTAGCTGAATTCTAAGTTTTTAAGGTTTGAAGAAGAATTCTACCACAAATTTAAAAGGAAAACACTTTAAATGTATAATTAATATATTATTAGTAAATATTTAAGATGAAAAGACTCATACTTAGAAACCCAAAAGGACACAATTTTGCATCTATTTATAGGTGGAAAAGCACTGGCCATAAATATATCTTGTACTTTTACCTATGAATAAGCAAATTTTACTATATACTCAGCCTGCGTTTACATAGGTAGTTAAACTCTGTATAGTTACAAATGTAGTTCATGATGAGTTAAGTCATGTGAAAGGGAAAAAAAATACATGACTTCATGTAGGTAAACTCAAAATTTGCTTACAAGTGGTTTTTGGCTCTTAAACATAATTTCTCACATAAAAAATATTTCAAATTTTAGCCTCTCCCCACCTGAAATTCATTGACTGTATAATTAAGTTGAACTGTGGTAATTATATTTGAGACAGAACTCTGAATTCAGAGAGGAAGAAGAAAGAAAATGCACATTTATTATTTTCCTGGCTCTAGGGTTGGCTGTGAATAAAACTTGGCATAGGCAATATATGCTGGGAATCTTTTGACTTCTTTATATTTATTCTTCTCTCACCTGAATGTTGCCTGCTGCTCAGTTTTTGGGGTATTCTCAATCATGCTCATTTTCTGTTTTAAACCACGCTTATTGGCTTACTACCCAGCACCAGCATACTTCCAAATTCTATGACTCAAAGTGATTTCCTTTCCCTCTTGTTCTACAGTATCTTGCACACAAAGGCACTCAATAACTATTCATTGAAAGGAAGGTTTTTTTAAAAGATGAGGCTTTGCCCTAGCTGGTTTTGCTCAGTGGATAGAGCCTCAGCCTACAGACTGAAGGGTCCCAGGTTTGATTGCAGTCAAAGGCACATGCCTGGCTAGATCCCCAGGGTGGGATGTGCAGAAGCTGCCCATCAATGAGTCTCTCGTCATTAACGTTTCTATCTCTCCCACTCCCTTCCTTTCTGAAATCAATAAAAATGTAATTTAATTAAAAAATATGTGGCTTTATTTGATCCTTTAAAAAAAATTTTTTTTAATTGATGAGAGAGAGAGAGAGAGAGAGAGAGAGATGGAAGCATCAATGAGAAAGAAGCATCATTGATTGGCTGCCTTCCGCACACTCCCTCCTGAGTATCAAGCCCACAACCCCAGCGTGTGCCCTGACCAGGAATCCAGCCGGTAACTGGGCCGATGCCCAACTACTGAGCCACCACCAACCAGGCTGATCTGTTATTCTGTAGCCTGTTCCCTTTCCCTATATTTACATTCTTGGCTATTTTCTGAGTTTTACGTGGTGGTTGTTCTGCACAATAACTCCTTTGGAGGTATGAGCTTAAGCTCTAACAAGTGTGATAAAGGTAGTGGAAGAGGGCAACAGGGCAGACATTTTATTCAGATTTTTAGATTGTGTTGATATAAGGTCACCTTATTTTTTATATTTTTATTGATTTCAGAGAGGATGGGAAAGGGAGAGATAGAAACATGAATGCTGAGAAAGAATCATTGATTGGCTGCCTCCTGTACACCCCCTACTGGGGATTGAGCCTGCAACCTGGGCATGTACCCTGACCTGGAATCGAACTGTGAACTCCTGGTCCGTAGGTCCACACTCAACCACTGAGCCACTGAGTAGTTCACCTTATTTTTAAGTGATGAGGTTATTTTAAATAGGGAGGCTGCATAGCTCACAAGACCGTTATGATTCATAATGAAACAAGGTAAGCATATAGCTGTCATATGGTACAGCAATGCTAGACTTGCTTCACATATGACGGATCTGAGAGCAGTTATATCTCTGTCCTATCCAACATAAATAGGCATGATAAAACAATGCAGCTACAGGGCTCCTGCTCTGCAACTGTAGTTCAGTGACAACAATGCCCAGTACTGAGTGCGCCTCCTGAGGTAATTGATGGGTGAGCTGCCTGCTTAGGCCTTGTCTGTGCTACATACCTATCTCATTGCTAAGCTGCTTTGGGTTAGGAACCCCATGCACATGCTCTTGTATGGTCAAAAGAAGACCATGCAGAACTCACTCAAGGCTTGATGTGGGCACATGGTGGGCTGCTGGCCAAAATGTGCCCATTAAGCCCCTAACTAATGAATCATGAATTTGGGTGACTAGAGAGACAAATGTTTACCATGGAATGGTAACAAAAAAAGTCTGGGCTTCTTGCCATTTAGGAAAGAAAGAAAAGTGCATAAACTTTCTTATCCTTTTTCTGGCTAGAGTTCTAAGAAGGTACCCATGTACTCAATTCAGTCTTTAGACAGGTATAATGACAAAAAAAGTGAAACATTTTATAGATTCACAATGAAATATATATTTATGTATAACACATTTTCATGTATATCATATATAAAGAAGTGATTTTCTGTCATGTAATGGCTAATTTGCTTTACCATAAGAATGGGCTGATGTTATTATAATTTGGCTCTTTTCTGTCATGTCCCTTTATTATTTAAGGCTGTGGAGTAAGCAGCTTGTGTTAGTACTCATTGAGCACCAAGAATTCAGTCTGAGAAAGATAATGGTTATTATAGAGTGGATTTCGATTCAGCTCTGTCACTAGCTGGCTGCATTACTTTTAGCCTGTTACTTAATATCTTCCTCTGTGTTATTATCATTACAATTAGACCCTATGCATCATAACAGTAACTCAATAGTTTAAATGCTCAGTATATGTTACTTGAAGATCATTTGTTTACTGATATTCCCAAATTACTCTTAGGATGAATTTCCACAAAAACATTGTGATCAAAGTGCCAAAAATATACACCAATAGCATTATGGTCTGCGAAACTACGTTTAGTTGTTCATCTAAGGAAAGCTATTTAGGAAGAATAATTTTAAATTGACCACTTGTTCATTGTTGATCTTTTGTTAAATTAAGATTTTATTCTACTCTGTGTTTTGTCAATTCTTATGACTGTGCCTGGTGAATAAAATAAGTTACTTCAGAAAATGGAGGTAGGACAAATAAGAGTTCCAAGACAAAGGGATATATAATATGGTAACATACTCTATTCTACAAGGAGGAATTTTTTTAAGTGTTTAGAATTTTTATGAGTAACTTATTATTGATAGTCTATGCTATGTATATACATATACGCACATATAGCTGAGCCCAGTCTTTAGGACTGGAATGTGTGGACCCAAATAGGCTCACCTTTCTTTTGGGCCAGCAGAACAATTTTTCTTCAACTGCAGTTTGCTCCTATTTGGCTCTCTGGCAAACTGACAACTGTGTGTTGATTCCATGTTCAGCACACAGACATTTTGCAGCTTCTCTAATTTCTTCATTCAAATATTCAGGGAGTAGCTAAGAACATCAAACTATTTTCAGTTATGTTGGAAATGCACCAGGAAGTTCCCCAATGTGTAGTAGAATGGAAGTGATTTATTAAATGAGAAAATGAACCATTGGTCAATGGAAAGTTGACAGCTAATAAAAAAATTGTAGTTGGGACTCATCTCTCTATGCAAAAGATATTTGTTAAAAGAGGCCAGGGGAACTGAGGTGATTTGGACTAGTTATGACATAAGGTTCTGACACTCATTCTGTAAGACTATTAATATGAAATATAGTCTTCCAACTCCAAGGCTGACTGGTGAAGAAAAGAAAATACACGAAATTTTAAAACTTACTTCACAGGAGACTCTTTTTAGATACTCTAAAAATATCAGTGGGACCTCTTAAAATTTCCTTGTAAGGTCTTCTCCCTTTAGAACTTCCCTTTGTAATCTAAACCTCAAGTTCAACCACAGTGTGAGCTGGAGAAGAGAGAGGCAGGAAAGGAGGGCTGGGACTTGGCTCATATCAAAAACCCCCTCTAATAACATACCAGCATTTTCTAATAACTGCTAGACATTTAGAAAGACTTGGTTATTTATAAAATTAATCAAGCTTTGAATGGGGATATCAGCAAGATGGCAAAATAGAAAACCCTAAACACTTCTTCCTAAATAGATATGCTGTTACAACAATGCACAGATAAACCATTAAAAAGTTTATTCACTCCAATAAGATTGAAACCAGTGGTCCCAAAGCTGGTAGAAAAGTCATGGCACTCACTACCAGAGTTCCTCCGCGTGATACAGTGTAGTTTGATCAGGAAGAAATGCCCAACTCCCAGCTTCCTCTGGAGGGAAAGAGAAGTCCTGAACATACATCTGACATTCAGACCTTCGGCATGGTGCTGGTGCTGGTAGTGGGGGCAAGGGGTGCGGCTACTAGAGGGACTGGTTTCTGTCCTGCTTGACTCTAAATGCTAACAGTTAAAGGATGGAAAAAGATATTCCATTCAAGTAATATCCAAAAGATTAGGGATGGCCATACTTACATCGGAACAAAATAGACTTTAAGTCAAAAACTCTCACTAGACACAAAGAAGGCTATTACATAATGATAAAAGGATCAATTCATTGTAAGATAAAGCAATTACAAAGAATATATAGGACCCAACATTGGAGCACCCAAATATAAGAAGCAAATGATGACAGAACTTAAGAGAGAAATAGATAGCAATGTGATATAGGGATGTACCTCTAATGATGTTATTTAATGATTTCATCATTGTGTGAACGACATGGAGTATACTTACACAAACCTAGATAGTGTAGCCTGCTACACACCTAGGCTATGTGATATAGCTTATTGCCTCTAAACTAATACAGCATATTACTATGCAAACAACACGTGATTAAATGAAACCCATGAGAAAATGATGCAATCAAGAGATGTCATAAACACTAGATGAGTGAGGCTGCTGCTGGTATAACACACCACACTGTATTACAGAAAATATTTTTTATAGGTAGAAAAAATGTACTCTAAAATAACAACCAAAGTATAGTAAATACGCATAAGCTAGTAACATAGTTATTTATTATCATTATCAACTGTCATGTAGTGTACATAATTGAATTTGCTATACTTTTACACAACTCACAATCCAGTAGGTTTTTTATATCAGCATCACCACAAACAGATCATATGTATTGTATGATGGCATCATGACATCACTAAACAACAGGAATTTTTCAGCTCCGTTATAAACTATGGGACCAATATCATATTTGCAGTTTGTGGTTGACCAGATGTCATTGTGCAGCACATGATTATAACAGTGGGAGATTTCAGTAACCCACTCTCAATAATAAATAAAACAACCAGACAGATCAATATTGAAAGAGTACTTGAACAACAGAATAAACCACATGGACCTAACAGACATATAAAAAACATTAAACATTCTTATCCAGAAACATCATACAGGATAGATCACATTTTCGATCACCAAAAAAAGTCTTAACAAATTTATTAAGATTGAAACTATACCAAATTTTTTTTCAACCGTAAGAAAATTAAACTAAAAATCAATAGCAGGAGAGAAACTAAATCATTTACAGATATGAGGAAATTAAATAGCTCACTCCTGAACAACCAATGGGTTATAGAGAAATAAAAAAGGAAATTAGAAAATATCTTGAGGAAAACAAAACCAAAAATATCACATACCAAAACTTAAGAGGTGCAGCAGAAGTAGTTCTAAAAAACAAGTTTATAGTGCTAACTACCTGTATTAAAAAAGGAGAAAGATCTCAAATAGTAACCTCATTTTACACCTCAGGTAAATAGAAAAAGGAGAAAAAACAAAACCACAAGCTAGTAAAAGGAAGATTAGAAAACAAATGAAATAAGACTAGAAAAACAATAGACAAAATCAACTAAACTAAGAGTTATTTTTTTAATAAAGATTAACAAAATTGCCCCCTCAGGTGGCTTAGTCATTTGGATCATTGTCCCATACACCAAAGAGGCTGTGGGTTCAATTCCCAGTCAGGGTATACACCTGGGTTGTGGGTCCCATCACCAGTTGTGGTGCATGCATAAATTCTTAGGAACATATAGCCTATAATGACTGAATCATGATGAAATAGAAAATCTGAAAAGGCCTATAACTAATACAGAAATTAAATCAATAAAGAAAAATCTCCCAACAAAGAAAAGCCCAGGACCAGATAGCTTCACTGGAGAACTCTACAAACAATTAAAGAAGAAGAAGAATATTATCCTATATAGTTTATCTATAAATAGCATTATATGTGCTCTTTATAATAATGCAAATTCTTACTATTTATTTAGCCAAAGTTATGACATAACTATATTCAGAGGCTGGAGAAACAAAAAGTGAATGAGAAAGATGGAGTGTCACCAGCTAAATTTTCATTTCCATAATAGAAAATAAATATATAATAACTAAAACTGAAAAAACCATAACACTAAGTATGTTATTTAAAGGACACAGGGGAAAAAACAAAGGAAATAGCCAAAAGACTACAAAGAAGTGGCTTCTGGAGAAAGAAAAATGGGTTGGGATGAGGTAGACAGTTGCTGCCATTCACTAACCTAATCTGGAACGGCTGAACTAGTATGTGCCTGTGTTGTTTTGGTTTAAAAAATAATTATAATAACAGGGCACTCATATTATTGAAAGATAAATTGGATTCATAGATATTTTCTGCTGAAGATAATAAAACATTTGAGTGCAGCAGTGTCAAGCTTTGGCCCAGTTTAAAGGAAATAAATAAGACACGAACTTCCTGTAAAAAGTAAATAAAGAGAAATGTTTCTGTATTTTCTACCAGACAGGGAGAGAGCTCTTCTGGCCCAGTATTGCCTTTTCTGTGGAAGGAAAAGTTATTCCAAGCTGAGTGCTAGAGTCAAAAGCTGCAGCCCCACGCCTGCTGTTTTCAATTAGCGTGCCAGTCCCAATGGCATGTCCGGCAGACTGTAGCAGACAGTGTTTTATTAGGGGTTGGTCATCTCCTCCTCGGAGCCACGTGAACAGCCTGCGGTTCAACATGCTTCCCTTGACCTTCCCGTCCCTCTGGAGCTGTGTGACCACTGGAAGCTGAAACCACAGCTGTCTGCCACTTGACTCCCAAAGCTCAGCCTCCTCTGCTCTTTCCCCTGGGGACAGAGTGAAAAAGCAAGTGGATGGAGATGAAGTTGTGCATTGACTGAGCAGTTGCCTGGAAGAGGTGTAGAAGGTGGCCCTGGGAAAGCTCAGCAGAGGTCAAGTGGAAATTCTGCTCCTTAAACCAACAGGCCCGTTCTGGGCTGGAGGGGAGCGACTCTGGGTCCAGAGGCGGGCAAGTGGATGAGACCCTGAAGAAGAGTGTGCGGACCTGGAATTTAGCCTAAAGAGGAGACGGTTGAGGGTCGTTTAAAAAGGAACTCTGGAGCAGGAAATGTCATTATATTAGCAATGAGGACCAGATGTTCTCAATCTCATCAGAGCACAGAGCAGGGAGGGAAAAAGAATGACCTTATAGAATAAGGCAGAATTTCATGACGGTTGTTAAACACTGGAATGGGATGTCCATGGAGGCTGAGGAATTCTCCATAAAAATAAGACCTTTGTCTTATATGAACATTTGGGTGTAGCTTTGCTTAAAGCAGACAGGACTAAGGAAACCTGTCTGGGAAGTCGGTCCTTGAGCTCTTTCGTAGCAGAGCCTTTCAGACAAACGAGGTAAAAGACCTCTTGCAAGTCTCCCTGATAGTCACCCCCTGGACCCCTTGTGATAAGAACCCGAGTAAGCACTACAAAGTTAAGTGTTGTTCTTTTTCCTCTTCTCTTTTCAGTTCCCCACACATGTTTATAAACACATCAATTACGATGATACCAGATCAACAGTCCCTCCATTTCTCCCTCTCACCCAGGGATTTGTTCTATTTTTGTGTTAGACAGGAGTTTATTAACCAAGATAAATGTAACTTGATGCCTTACTCCTTGAGATGGGCTGAAAATCTGTTTGGGCATTTTTAAATATTCAGCAAGATGACAGCTGGCAGAGTAATTTACGGTTGGAATGAGTTTTTGTTTCTTTTTCTAGCTTTAATGAACTATAAGTGACAAAATTGTAAGGTATATATAGTGTACATTGGGTTATTTGATATAGTATACATTGCTATAGAATTCTCACCATCTAGTTAATTAACACATCCATCACCTCACATATATATATATATATATATATATATATATATATATATATATATATATATATATATTTGGTGAGAACATTTAAGTTCCACTCCCTAGCAAATTTCAATTATACAATACAGTGTTATCAACTATAATCGCCATGTTTTACATTAGATTCTTAAACCTTATTTACCTAATAGTTGAACATTTCACCAACCTCTCCCTGTATCCCCCAATCTCCACTCCATGGCAACCACTTTTCTACTCTCTGTTTCTATGAGTTTATTTCTTTAAATTCCACATATAATGATACCATGCAGTATAAGTCTTTCTTTATCTGGCCTATTTTACTTAGCATATTGCCTTCAAGTATCATTCATTTTGTTGCAAATGACAGGACTTTCTAGCGAATGAATATCATTTTTATATATAAACTAGGGGCCCGAAATTCATGCACAGGGCGGGAGGGAGCAGTCCCTCAGCCCGACCTGCACCCTCTTGTAGGCTGGGACCCCTCTGGGGTCCCTCACCCCATTGGAGTGTGGCCAGCCTGGGTGACTGGCTGAGGGCCGTTTTTAGGCTGCCCACAGCCCCTTCAGGTTTTGGGTCCCTACTGGGGTATCTGGCCAACCTGGGTGAGGGGCTGATGGCTGTTTGCAGGATGGCCAAGCCTACCAGTGTGGATTCTCACCCCATTGGGGTGTGGCCAGCGTGGGTGACGGGCTGAGGGCCGTTTTCAGGCTGCCCACAGCCCCTTCAGGTTTTGGGCCCCTACTGGGTACCTGGCCAGCCTGGGTAAGGGGCTGATGGCTGTTTTCAGGCTGGCCAGGCCCCCCAGTGGGGACCCTCACCCCATTGGGGTGTGGCCAGCGTGGGTGATGGGCTGAGGGATGTTTTCAGACTTTCAGGCTGCCCACAGCTTCCACTGACCCAATGTCCCAGCAAGGCTGGCTGGAAGCAGGTTTCTGAGGTTTGTTTATCTTCTATAGTTGATACACTGTTCCTTTAAACTGAGGCCTAGGCAGGTAAGGAAGCCTTCTGTTGGCTTCAGCTCAAGGCTTCTATAATTGAAACAATGTTGCAAATATGTTGTTGCCTGGAGCCGGGAGAAGCCCAGCCCACAAACAGTTTTACTCCTGCTGCAACGGAAGCTGCCTGTGTACTCTAGCAGCTCCGTGAGTGCTGACCTCCATCTTGGCTGGGTTAATTTGCATACAGTTGCTCTGATTGGTTGGTGGGCATGGCTTAGGCATCCCGAAGAAATGGTCAGTTTCAATATTATGCTTTTATTAGGTTAGATATTTATCCATTTATGGGTCTATAGGTTATTTCCATATCTTAGCCATTGTACATAATGCTGCAATGAACATGGGAGTGCAGACTATCTCTTCAATATTATGTTTTCATTTTCTTTGAATATTTACCCAGTTATGTGAGTGTTGGATCGTATAGTACTATTTTTTTGGAGGAACATCCATACTGTTTTCCACAGTGGCTGCACCAATTAATATTCTCAGCAACTATGCACAAGGAGTCCCTTTTCTCTACATCCCTGAGGACATTTGTTATCTCTTGTTTGTTTTATGATAGGCATTCTAACAGGTGTGAAGTTATATCTCATTGGGAGATATGTGCTTTTGATCTGTATTTCCCTGGTGATTAGTGATGTTGAACACCTTTTCATTTACCTGTTCATCATTTGTATGTCTTCTTTGAAAAAATGTCTATTTAGTTTCTTTACCTATATTTTTAATCAGATTTTATTTTTTTGTTTATTTTTTCTATTAAGTTGCATGAGTTCTTTGTTTGGATATTAGCTTACAAATATTTTCTCCAGTTTTGTAGCTTGCCTTTCATCTTGTTGTTGATTATCTTTTTTTTTTTTTTTTTTGAGCAGAAGCTCTTTCCTTTTATTTTTAAAAAATGAGATGACAGTGTGATCTAAATTTGTAATTCTTCCATTTATTCTAACACTTAGCTAATAAGTAATTTTACAAGTAGGTCCTATAAAACATTTATTTACATTTAAGATGGAAATGCCCACAGGACCTGTATGTCATCTCACAGAAATGTCAACAAGCAAACCAATAATATGGCCTCTGCAATCTGTAGTTAGAATAAGTTTTCAATTTATATTTCCTATGCTCCAAATTAAAGCTAACATTTTAATTAGTAAATGATCATGAAAAAAAACTGATAGCTAATTACCACTAATTACTGTACTGTTAGCTGATTAATGAGTTCAGTAGCCATGCATTTTGATCATGTAAACTCATCTGTGTATCTTTAATCAACTAAATTATATAGGATTGTTTAATTATATGGCATAATTTTAGTAATTTTTAGATATTATTTGACAAAGAAATGTTATTCAAAGAAAAGAGAAGCTGGCAAATGTATAAACTAAATGAATATGTGTAGGTTGTTTACAACCTTCTTCTGACTGAACACAGCTAACGCTTCTTACTGTGATGACAGCTTTTTGGCGCTCATCTTTCACATGGTTACACAAATGCAGAACTATTTTCCTTACTTATCAAATCATTTTTAAAAGGAATTTACTAAGCAACATTTTTACCTGTTTTATCCATCCTTCCTCTCCTGCAAGATTGAATTTAAAGCTATCTCATGAGATGCCTGGCTGTCCTCTTGGCTAGTAGGCAGTAAAAAAAAAGAGGTGATGAGGTTAGAACAAGGAGTGTGAACAGATAACATCACATTATTTGTGTCATGAGATCACAGGGATTAAAGAATAATGGATGCCAATACTGTTTTCTTACAGAACCAGGTGTGCTGCCCACAAAGTATAGAATCAGTTCCAGAAGCAAAAACAAAAGATAAGGCACCCTGAGTTTTCCTTTTAGTCAATACCAAAATAAGTGCGGAATATCTGTTTGCAGTTGACCTATCTAATCTAATAAAAGAGTAATATTGAAATTGACCATTTCTCCGGGACGCCTAAGCTATGCCCACCAGCCAACCAGAGTGGTTGTATGCAAATTAACCCAGCCAAGATGAAGTCCAGCAGTCACAGAGCTAGAGTAAACAGCAGGCTTCCATTGCACCAGGAATAAACTGTCTGCCTAGGCCGGCTGGGCCTCTCTTTGCTCACGGCAACATAGTTGCAATTATAGAAGCCACAGAGCTGAACCAAACAGGAGGCTTCTGTTGTACCAGTGATGGAGCAAACTGCCTGGCTAGGCCGGCTGGGCCTCTACTAAGGCAACATTCTTTCAATTATAGAAGTTACGGAGCTGAAGCCAACAGAAGGATTCGTTACCTGCCTAGGCCTGGGCTTAAAGCAACAGTGTATCGATTATAGAAGATAAATAAACCCTAGAAACCTGCTTCCAGCCAGCCTTGCTGGGACGTTGGGTCAATGGGAGCTTTGGACAGCCTGAAAACAGCCCTCAGCCCCACACCCAGGCTGCCCAGGTACCCCAGTAGGGACTCAAACCCTGAAGGGACTGCAGGCAGCCTAAAAATGGCCCTCAGCCCCTCACTCAGGCTGCCTGGGAATCCCAGTAGGGACTCAAACACTGAAGGGACTGTGGGCAGCCTGAAAACAGCCCTCAGCCCCTCACCCAGGTTGGCCACACCCCATGGAGTGAGGGTCCACATTGGGGGGCTTGGCCAGTCTGTAAACAGCCATCAGCCCCTCACCCAGGCTGGCCAGGCATGCCAGCAGGTGGACATTTCCCAAGGAAACCCAGACCACAAGAGAGCACAGACCGGGCTGAAGGACCTCCCTAGTGCACAAATTTTTGTGCACTGGGCCCCTCGTATTTAGTAGTAGCTGGACCCTGAAAGTGCCTAAATTATTTTTCATATTTTTTCATAAGAAGTATAGCTAAAAATAAAAACAAAATTAGTCATAAATTTTTATAAATCTGTGATTTTTATCAGAAGTTTCTACTGACTTAGCTTCAGTGAAAAAAGAAAGCAATTCTCTGACAAGCTTAATTCTTTAAATACTATATTTAGGACTGATGATTTAACTTATTTCTTTTCCTTTTTTAACATTTTTTTTATTGATTTCAGAGAGGAAGGGAGAGGGAGAGAGAGATAGAAATATTAATGATGAGAGAGAATCATCGATCGTCTGCCTCCTGCATGCCCTGCACTGGGGATCGAGCCCACAACCCAGGCATGTGCCTGACCGGGAACTGAACCATGACCTCCTGGTTCAAAGGTGGACACTCAACCACTGGGCAACACTGACCAGTCTTCGCTTTCTTTTTTTAAACCACTCCCATTCACTTTCTAAGTTTTGTAGGTAGATAGGTATAAATTTTATCCTTTCATTTCATTTTAATAATTTCATTTTACAACTTTTAATCATTTATCACTAGTTGAAAAGTTAGCTGTTTTTAGATAAATAGAATTAGAAAAAATCCTATTATCAAACATAAAATAGGGTGAAACTTTCTTCTTGAACTTAAATTGACAACATTGACCATGCTCATGATGGCTTTCAAACCATTTGATAATTTGCGGTAAATTTTTGGCTAATGAGACTCAGCTATGTCGTGATGAAGTTTCTAAGACTTTTGACTCTAAAATCCGTTAAATTGGGATTTTTGTGAGGTTCCGTTTTCCAAGACAAATAAAAATCTCTATCTGCATGTTTTAAATATTCTTCTGATTTACTTTATGGTATTCAAATGCCATTATATACAGAATTAACAATCAGATTTTTTCTTTTCGGAACTTGCTTAACAAATATCCAGGTAGCTTTAAGATATTTTAAAGTGACGTTTGGATTTTCCCATAATTCATGTGTAATTCCACTAGTGGCCTTGTTCAGTAATGCTTCCGTTGAGGGACAGTGATGTATGTGCTCAAGATTTGTCTCTGAACTTTAAAGGCAGTTTGGGAAATTAGATTAAATTCTTGATTATTTGGGGATTTATTAATGCTAATTTGTGGAGGCACACACTAAAACAACACATTTGTGAAGTATATAATTTTTACAAATTATCAAAAAGTCTACATTTTTAAGGCATTGACTGTCTGAAGCTGAAAGTAACAAATGTGACAAGCATGTGACAAGCATGCTCCCGCCTCTCCCCGGGAGGGTCTGACGGTGCTCACTGTTGCCTTCCATGTGGAGGAGTCTCACTAGTGTGACGCTCTTAGCCTTTCCATTCCTCATTTATTTCTCCTCTAGGAGATAAAAGATTCCATTTAAAGGGTGAGTCTAGAAAATGTATGGTTTGTATAAATTAGCTTCGTTCTCTTCCCATGCTCTTTTTGGGATAAGGTGTCCCAAATAGGTATTTGTACCTATGCAGATAAGTTTAAGACATATTATTCTGTTTGTTTGTTTGTTTGTCAATCCTCACCTGAGGATATTTTTTTTCATTGATTTTTAGATAGAGTTGAAGGGAGGAAGAGGGATAGGGAAACATTGATATGAGAGAGACACATCGATTGGTTGCCTCCTGCACAGACCAAGTCAGGGCCAGGAATGGAGCCTGCAACCAAGGTACATGTCCTTGACTAGAATCAAACCTAGGACCCTTCAGTCTGCGGGACAACGCTCTATCCACTGAGCCAAACCAGCTAGGTTGAGCCATATACTTCGTTATCAGCTTTGTTTTGAGTTATTTTACTCTCCATTGGTCCTGCTCTTTTATACTGTCTTTGATGAAAGTTTATGAATAAATTGCTGTAGAGATTCACTCCTGGCCAGCACTATACTCCTGCATTCATGCTTTTCATACAACAAATGTTTATGAAGCCTTTTCTACATGCTGAGTACTGTGCTAAGTGCTGGTGGTGGTGAAAGGACAGGCTCAATCCCTGCTCTAAAGGGCTTGCATCCAATCTCTGAGTGAATTACAGGGTCGCCACCCATCCCAGGCAAAGGCTACCACTGTGTCTGTGAAGCTGTAGAATTTAGATAAAGAAGGAAAGGAAGCTTGGACTCTTAATTCTGCTTAACTCAGCTCCTATTCCAATAATTGAAAAAGGATAGATGCATACAAATGTAAATAGTTCAGTTCAGACTATTTAACAGTCAACATTTGGATGTTATTTATGAAAAAAATTATTTGAAATTTAGTGTCTTTGAATTGAATTTGTATTTTTTACATGTCTAAATGATGTATGTAGACTAGAATATTTGCTCTCAAATGTTGGACATGCCCTAAATATGTTTTAAATTACATCTATTTGACTGCATTTTCTTTCATTGTAATTTGTCTGTAAGCCCCTTTTTCATCCATGTTGTCCAGATTATTTCAGTAATGGGGAATTGACCATTCTATGCCTGTTTCTTAGTCTACTCACTAGGTATTTGATAACTGATCATGTTAGGAATCCATACCTCATTTACAACTCCATCTCTAAAATGTATTTCCCTTTGCCTTTTCACTGGATATTCTTGAATAGCCTTACAGAATTCAGGGCAAAAATGAAGGGAGAAAGGATGAATCCTGGAACTTTCCTTATAGTAAACCTAGAACTGTGCAAAAAGAATGCCTTTGGAAAATATACTGCTAATTCAGCTGAGGGAAAGGAATGGAGACCTTTTTAAAACCCACCCAGTGTTCCTTCTACCTGGAACCCACATCATCATCTCGCCTGAGACCTAGCCTGCTTCAAATTCCTCTTTCTCTCTTCATCTACTGCCAGGCCACAGTCTACCCAGGCCTACGTCTGTCACCCCTAATAAGCTGGATAACGTCAGTGTACGGGGATGTATTTTTGCTTTCTCAAAGACACTCCGTTCCAAGAAGTATAATGCCTTTTTATTAATTTTTGAACAGTAAATGTATGTACTGTCCATAGTACATGCCAAAATAGTTTAAAAATGACATTGTGGAAAATCATTAGCCAAGCCCTTTGCAACTTTTAAAGATAGAATTTAAATGCTGTTGCAGGCACTCTCATAAAAGCAATCTTTATCTGCTTCTGACTATGACTGATTTAAACTCTGCTAGGAAAATCTCAGGGTGGAAATTTCCTGAACTGACAGTGGGTCATGCTAAATTAGAGCCACCACTCTTGGGAGGTGGCAGGAGTTAGAGAATGTGACTGGATTTATTTCTCATTTTATAGCCATAAAAGCATTGAACAGTAACTTTCTAGTTTCCAGTTTTGAAAATAGTGGATCAGTTTTTCCATTCAGCTTCTCGTAGCAGGATGAGAGCAAAAGATACTGAAAACAAAGCTTTAACGCACTAGCAGCATGCGCCAGAATGTTTTTCCCCCAAAAAGAAGAAAGTTGTCTTTTTCTTTAAGTTTTATTCCAAGTCTATGTTATCTTTTCCATGCCACGTGACTGGGATATCAAAAGCAGATATATTGCACTAAATAGATGGAGTGCTAACATTTAAACCTAACTGAAACGCACACAGAATTTCACTGGAGAGGTGATTCATGTAGGCTGTTCCGCAGACCATCTGTGCCTACCCGCCACCCCCCAATTTATTTTTTGTAAGAAAACTAAGCTCTTCTTTTTTCCTTATAGGCATATTTTATTCATCATTCACATTAGTAGACACCTTAGAGAGAAAATTTTAATAGGACAAGATGACAATCATTTAACCCCGTATTTGAGAGGAGGCCAGGAGTTAAAGGTAAAGGGGACTTTGGTTCTTTGTAATGACTCCCATTCCTTTCTCAGCTTGAAGTCAGAGTATTTTTCCCTGATGCTTCTATGCCTTGGCAGGTATATTCAGCACTAGCTGCATTCCTCTCAAAAAAGAGAAGGTCTCTCTGCTCCTTTCCTGACATCACCCTCAACTCGTTTTTTCTAATCTCTTCTTTTGATATTAACCCTACCCCCAAGTCCAATGTAACTGTAAATCAGCTACAGAGACTATAATGGCATCATGGCAGCACTCAAAAGTGGTTTGATATGTTTCTCCTAGAAATATTCAGGAAAGGTTAAATGGTATTCAGAATTATTAGCAAATTTAACATTTCAAGATGCAATCCTATGATCCCAATTTTCCAAAGGAGTATGCTTATATCCTGACCCACTCATTTATTATTTGATGTACTTTTTCATTCAATGAGTATTCTTGGAGAATCCATTAAACGTTGTATACTGATCTTGGCATCATGAATACATCAATGAACAAGATAAACAAAATCCTTGCCCTTATGAGCCTTATATTCTAATAAGTGAAACAAATGACAAGCTTGTAAATAAGTAATCTCAGATTGTGATAAATTCTCTTAAGAAATAAATGTCTTTAAAATTACTTCAAGAATGTCAAAAAGCATGTTTTGTTTGTGCATGTTTTTTTCATTCCAACTCCATCATTTTCAATCTCCTTTAATATCCATGCTCATATAAAAATGTTTAAGTCATAATATGCTATAGAAGATAAAGGAGTGAATATGCACTGAACAGATGTGAGTTCATCCTTGGCTTGACCATTTACTAGTTATATTATCTTGAAAATTAACTTAACCACTTTGACCATCACTTTTCCTATTAATGAATATGGGAGAAATAGAAGTAATACTAGGAAAAGGATAAAATGAGATGGGATGTGAAATAGGTACCTTTGTTGCTAGTTGTCCATCTGCATCACCCCTCACCCTCTACCATATACCCCTTCACAGTTTCATTCTCCCTTCCTTTGCCTAACTTTGTGGCAGGAGGTTGACTGCCAAGGACTACATCTTCTTCTTTTCCTTCTTGATAAGTCAAACCAGTGGAAATAATAGTTGGAGGTTGGAGGGTACAAGGAGAGAAAAGTCAGATTGTTTTTTCCCTGATGCTTCTGTGCCTGGGATGGTTTATTCAGCACTAGTTGCATCCCTTCAAGTCCAAATATTCAGCCATAAGTCTAGCTCTTTATGAGATGAAAGAATGTAGTTTTTTCCTTAACCATTTGGTCTCAGGAGTTGTATTTTCCTGCTGATGTTAGTCTGTGCGTGCCTCATTATCCCTTTATTGCCTCCCCCCTGCCACACACACATACACATTCATAAGTAACCCTTTGTTAAAAATATTTTTATATTTTTGTTTCTAATAGGGATTCTGACAGAGATAGTACTAGACACCAAGGATAGCCACACAAAGTAGATCTTCAATATGCTATTCTAGAACTGGTTTGTTAACATATTTGATAAACACGTGATCTTCCTGAAGGAAAATTAGAGATGGGAAGGAGTCTTAGCAATTCTCCACCTGAGGGATGCTAGGATCTAGCTTTAGCTATGGGTATAGAAGCAGTGAGAGGTGGTGGGAGTAAGTATTAACAACTGACATCACTTTGTAAGGCAGAATCGAAGATGAGGTCACTGAAAGGTCTTTATGCATGGAAATATCTTTTTTTTTCCCACACATGAGTCTTGGGATGAAATTAAGAAAATTTACACACCCACAAAAAGGAATGTCATCCTTGGAAAGTTTTGTGTGACTGTGTCAGGCAAACTGAAAATAAAGGTGAAGGATGCTACCATTGTATTATTATCTCTTCTTCCTTGGGATCCCTCATTTCAGTGGGAATAATGCAATCTGGGAGTGGAAAAGATCATGTGGTAGTGCTTAACCCTCAGGAAAAAGGTGGTTGCAATTACCATAATCGGCCCCAAAGACTGAATGGCAACCAGTGTTATGACCTACAAAAATCCGTGGCTGTGGCTAATTGATGACAATGTTTTCTGGTATAAACAGGCAGCTGACAAGGTAGTAGTATCTGATGTATATAATTGGAAAAAAGTGTATGTCTGGTAAACAAAAATATGACTTGAGTTGCTAAAGGGGGCGTTTATTTCTTATAGTCTCCCACTCAGTTTCCAGGCAGGTACTATTACATCCCTATTTTACAGATAAGGAAACTGAGTCTTAGAGAGGTTAATTAATGTGCACACACAACAGCCAGTTGTAGAACTAGGATTCAAATCCAGGTTCATACTACCTGGTATAACACTACACCATAATGCTGCCTCTGTGAAGATGATTTCAAATAAGATTCTAAAGTAGTCCTTTAATGAACAACAGCAGTAATAAAACAATCAAATGGTTAATTTGGAAAATGAGGATACTTAATGAAGATCTGAAAATTTATTTTTCCTTATGTGTTTACCCAATGGTTCTCTTGTTGCTTGATTTTCCTTTTGTTACTTCAGGTAATTATTCTTCAATGAAACATGTATTTGCAAATTATATCACTCCTTAAAAATTTAGAGTGTCCACGAGGTGAATGGGAAGAAGTGCCAACAGACACAGTATTGCCTGACAGTGCTGCGGGTGCAGCTGAGGTTATAGTCAACTAGGGGCCCGGTGCACAAAAATTTGTGCACTCGGCGAGGGGAGGAAGGGGTCCCTCATCCTGGCCTGTGCCCTCTCACAGTCTGGGACTCCTGGGTGGGGATGTCCACCTGCTGCCATGCATGGCCAGCCTGGGTGAGGGGCTGAGGGCTGTTTTCAGGCTGGCCACAGGCCCCTCAGGGTTCGTGCACTGGAGGGTGGGATGGCTGGTGAGTACAGGCGTGGACATTTCCAACCAGGTGGCCTACCATTGCACATACCTGGTGGGCCTCCACTGCTAAGGGGCAGGCCAGGGGGTGGCAGGCCAGGGGGTGGACACTGGTGCATGGTCCCTTGGGGGGGCCTTGCTGCTGAGCGGACACACGGGGTGAAACCAGGCATACACTCGCACACGCCCCACGGAGGCCTCCAGGGTGGAGCCAGGTGGCTGGACCTGTGGCAGACACTCTGTGCAGGGGCAGAGGATGCTCCGGCATGACCCCGAGGGGGTACCCCCCTCAAGCCCCCGCCACTGAGCCTCTAAGGTTGTGTGGGCCCAATTGCTCTATTCCCAGGCCTCACAGGGCCAGGCCAGGCTGCCTGGCTCCTGGCCTTGCGGCTGCTCACCGCCCTCTGGAACCACCACAGGCACGATTGTTCTATTGCCAGCCCCAGCCTCAGGGCCGGGCAGGCTCCCACCTGAGGCCGCCCAGAACCAACCACTGGTGCGATCTCTCTATTGCCAGCCTTGGCCGCAGAACCGGGGGCCTGGACAGCCTCCCGGCCCTGCAGCCACCCGCCACTGCCCGGAACCGACCGCTGGAGCACGCGTGCCCGGGCCTCCGCCATCTTGGCTGCGCTAATTTGCATACCATTGTTCTGACTGGCTGTTGGGCGTCCCGAAGAAATGGTTAATTTTACTATTCTGCTTTTATTAGTTTAGATGATATTGCGAAGACAACTAGACCAATTTGAGTTTCAATAATTAAAACATGATTTAATTATCACTGGAATAGCTATTTGGATTAATAAAATGAATTAAGTACATTCAGAAAAATTTCCAAGAGCATTTATAAAAAATAATTTAAAATAACGGATAACTAAAGTTAAAATTTCCAAGAATATTATCTACTTCATTGTTGTAAGTGCAGAAAATAGCATATGGTGTTTGATGAAATGCTAGATATTTAAAAATTCTCTTTCAATTATATTAATTCCAGAAATTTTAATTATATAAGTGTAAAAAATGAGATGACATACTATGAAAATATTCAGGGGAATTTTTTTTTTCAATCCTAGAATAGGCAAAACTATCTAAGCCAACTTCCAAGCCAGGCTAAAATGATTTTCTTTTAATTTTCAACTACAGTTGACATTCAATATTATTTTATACTAGAGGCCCTGTGCATGAATTTATGCATGGGTGGGGTCCCTCGGCCTGGCTGACCTTTGAGGCCAATCAGGACTGTGGGAGGTTGGCCAGGGGGAGGGGCCATGCAAGGTTGTCTGGCTGCGGAAAGTTGGCTGTGGGAATGCACTGACCATTGGGGGAAGCTCCTGTGTTGAGCATCTACCCCCTGGTGGTCAGTGTGCATCATAGCAACCGGTTGACCCGTGATTCAGTCATTTGGTTGCTTAGGTTTTTATGTATATAGATTAGTTTCAGGTGTACAGCATAGAGATTAGACATTTATATAATTTATGTAGTGAACCCCCTGATAAATCTAGTGCCCACCTGGCACCATACAGTTACTACAATATCATTGGTTGTATTCCCCATGCTGTATTTTATATCCCTGGGACTATTTTGTGACTACCAATTTGTAGTCATTTAAAAAAAAGTCTGCATATAGTCTATGTGCAAAAACCTCTACCATATATCATTTTTTTTGTATGTTTATAAAGTGGTCAGATATTTTTAACAGAAACAACTAAGAAAGTTTTTTAGTATATAAATATCTTTTTTCTTCCTAAATTAATTTGCTATTTGACATAGAATAAAATTAACATTCTTTGAGTGCATAAATTATTAAATAGATGTCAGAAAAACAATGTAAAATTAACATAGACAAATATTGAAACATTTTGGGACATGAAAGAGTTCTGGGACATTTCTCTGGTTATATATTTTTACTTCAGACTACAACTATTGGCAAATACATTTATTTTTACACGAGATTGCACATGTGATTAGTCAGTGACAGACACATGAAATATTTTTTGGGTGATGTGAACAACAATTTAACAGTATTGGGAGAATGACTCTGGGCTTGGGCTTGATGGCTCCTTATTTTGTAATTTTCTAAGCTAAGTTTCTTATAATTAAATAGCTACATTGAACTCAGTGTCATGAACGGGCATGTCATCTTAGGAAAGCAAGTCCTTTTGATAAGCTGAATGCTCTAAATGTTCTCTTACATTTCATTTGGTGAGCTTTGAGATAAAGTGTAAGTAGCAAGTCATAAAAACAGTGCCACTCATGCTACTTTGGTGGTGAACAATCTTCTTGTCCAGGCCATCAATTTTCTTTTTTATTGGATTTTAAGCTTAGTCTCCTAGTCTCACAAAGGCAAACCCATCCATTCACCGGATCATAAATTGTACATCTGATGGCACCTCACCAATTTGCTCAATGTAACTTTGAACAAGAGATTCCATCTCCTTCCATGTCATGTTTTGCCACTCAAAGTGAATTTTTAATGTATTTATTTCATAGAGTGTAGATATAGTCACAACGTCTTGGAATTAATACAACAACAAGAGACCAACAAAGAATTCTTTAAATGATTGCCTTTTGTTCCCCCTGAAGATTTATTTCTACTCACCAAAAAAGAAATATTTAGAATTGGCTCAATTATCTTTATTACCAACCCAAAAGTGTAAAAACTGGTTACCATGGGACACTTTAGGTGCCAGAATTTTGACCAAACACCCTGCTCTCTGTTATTAAGAAAATAAATGGGCAGTAGCTATGTATGTCCTGACTTGCCTCAGCGTTACCAATCTCCTTTCTTCCCCATGGGCTTTGTAAAAGGTTTCCTTCCCAGTATGCCATTGTCTCAGGGTGCTCAGCATCCAATCCTTGTGGCCCTTTTAATTTGGACATAGTACCTGATCTGCACCTATTCCCACAGAGAAAAGTTTCAGAGTTCTCACTTCCTGAGACTATTAAGCCTATGACATGAATTCTGAGTGTCCCTTTGTCCCATAGGCCAACCTCATGCTCTCCTATACCTGGTTTCAACTCTGTGACTCCAACATTAAGATGCACATGCAAACACACACAAACACACACACACATCTACAAGCATAATGCACAATGACAAATAGCGGTAACTCTCTGTAATCACCTTCTCACCCTCCAACTGGGAAAGCTATGCACTGAGTGGATCCAAACTATTGGCTCTACTGATAAGGACATTTTTAGCTATAGTCACAAGGTGAATAACCAGAACGAGGATATCCAAAAGATGATTGAAAAGGGATACCAACTCAAGTCAGAAAGGTTGTCATTGTCTAAAATGGATGATCAAACAGAAAGGACAGAGAGTAAACACTCAGAGCTACAAGAAACAGATTGGTTTCTTTTCTCTTTTTTTCTGTTCTTACTCCTTCTAATCCAATCTCTGCACTAGATAGCCTGCGTTAGCTATTTAAAATACAAATCTAAATAACCACTTCCTCAATTAAAAGCCCATTAGTAATGCCTTTTTCCTGGTATTGGACTAGAGCCTCATCATTAAAAAGACCTAAGGACACTGCATGATTTGACCTCCTAAATGGTCTAATTGAGTAGAGTACCTCTACTCAAGCAAATTTAGATATGTCACAACTCTATTCAAAAATGAAATATATTCAGTGATTCCCTGTTACCTGTAGAATTTGAAGTCCAGCTTCCCTGCTTTATCTTCTCTCAAATTTATTCCCTATAATTTTTATAGCCTTTGCATTGGTGAATAAATCACATTCCCCTTGCCTGCTCATTCTCTCGCTCTCTCTCTTGTTTTTCATGTTCTGCCACTCCCCAACTCTGCACAGCTAAATCCTTTCTAGTAGGCTTTAAATCCCACTACACATTATGAATCTTCTTTTAACTCCTTTGATGAGGAAATAATTTCTTCACTTTGCTGCTGTAACATTTTACCATAGCCCTTTACCTTTTGCTTCTTTGCTCTGTAGATAGATAGCTCTGCCTGTGTCATCGCCTCTTCTTGCCTGAACACTCCTTCACATGTAAACAAAGCTACATCCGATTCATCAATTGTTTCAAAATACCCAGCAGCGTGTCAGGAACCTTAGTTGGCTCTCAATAAGTATTTGTGCCTTGTATGACTATCTTCAAACATCAGGAATCAATCTCTCAGAGAATCTACAAAACCAAGCTCCTATTGACTTCTTTTGTCTACTGCTGCCTAAGTGGAGAGTGCCAAACAGTCTTAGAATAAATGAATTAAGTTCCCAAAGCTGAAGAAGAAGTAAGGAAGGAGAATAAGAGGGACATGATCACACCATGTGCTGATTGTTTTGCCCAGAAGGCTTCAAGGCCTTTAATTAAACAATTTAATCACGGGAGGCAAAAGATGGAATGTGTTTCTAATTAATGCTTTAGACTCATTATGCTCCCAGGCCAGGAACTATAATAACTGCATAAGAATTTGAAAATTATTTCCGCTGAGATTGTGGCAAGCCTTTTTGATTCATCTCAGGCACAGCTCTTCAAAAAGCCTGGGCTGTTGCTGAGCTGCTATCATGAACCACAATGGGGCAAGACTTGGAGGTGGTAGTTTCATTTACATACATTGAAACAGAAAGCATCACTACCCCATAATCTCTATTTTTCCCCCTTTGTCTTAAAACATCATTAAAATATTCGTAGTGTGGTTGCAATGTATTTAGTGATTAGATTCTATAGACATTTATGGGAAGGATTGCATATGTCAAAATTAACCTTGAACGTTCTTTAAATTGTACAGGAAGTAGAATAACATAGTTTGGGTATCATTATATCTCTCAGGAAATTCTCTTCATTAAATAACTTTTCCCTGGAGTAGGGATAGATTATTGTTTCTTACAGCATCTGAGGAAGTAATTTGCTTCTAGCCAAGGGCCTGTTTTGTGAAAAACAAAACAAAACAAAACAAAAAACACTTTTCTTTTTCTTAATTTACAAAGTTGAATTTATAAATTTAAATGTACATAAAATGAACTATGACCGTAGGTTTCCAACTTAATCCATATTCACTTACTCTTAGAAATTTTAGTATACTTCCACAAAAAATTCAGTTGAATTCTATAATTATAATTGTAACAATCAAAAGGTTAATACAAATCATTTTCCCTAGTTAAATTATTAATTCTATAATTTTAAAAGTGATTTTAAATTTCAAAAATTTGATTAAAAAGTTTTTAATTTTACTGATTATTCTCCAATAAAGTTATTTTAGTGAATTAGACTATTTTTAGCCTTTTTTTTCCCTCCTTTCTTTACGCTTCAAAAATTCTATGGATGAAATGTTTTAAATTTGATCATAACTCTTATTCTTTCAATTGTATAATGTTCAGAGCATTTTGATAAAGCAGAAAATATTAGCCAATCATGTCTATTATTGTGGGTCTTTACAGGGCTAGTGCACCACTTCTGATTCAATGCTTAGACTTCTATTTATTAGATAATACAAGTTACATGAAGAATATTTTCTATTTTTAATATGTTTTCATTGATTTTATATATAGAGAAAGAAACATCGATGTGAAAGAGACATCTATTGGCTGCCTCCTGCACCCCCCCACACTGGGGATTGAGCTCATAACCTGGGCATGTGCCCTGATCAGGAACCCAACTGGTGACCTCCTGGTTCATAGGATGATGCTCAATCACTGAGCAGGCATATTTTATATTTTATAGGCCTACTCATTACATTTCATATGAAAATATTGATCCTTATACAATATGGAATATTTTTCAAGCAATTGCAATTTAATAAAAAATATTTTTTAGTAGATAGTATATGAAGAACACTAGTTTTTTGAGTCCTGCAGGGAACACAAAGACGATATATTATTCCAAACCTCAACTTTTTATAATTTTTAGGAGATCCGTGGTAGCCAGGTATTAAGATAGCACTCAATGACCCTCACCTTCCGGTATGTCCAAGTTTGTAGAGAGCCTTCTCGCATTGAATCAGGGCTGGCCAATGGAGTTCTGTGGAAATGAGGATGTGTAGCTTTCTCAGCAAGGTAACAAAAGTCATCTCTACGTCTGTCTGGGTCTGTTGGGTCATTCACTTTGGGAGGAGCCAGAAGCCTATCAAGAACTGTAAAAAAATGAGATTTGACCCTACTTGAAAGCTAACAAGTCATCCTGACCCAGTTGCATGGATGGCAGTAGAGACTTGAGATTCCAGAATCACACTGAAAGGATATTTGTTACTCAAAACAATGGAAGTCACTGCCACTAAACTATCAGCAATGTGTTAGCCTTGAGCCCCAATTCCCGTGGATCAATGCCAAAGTAGACCAAATGATGCCTATTCCACAGTGGGGTTGCATTGAAGGAGATGAATCCCAAGCTTAGGTAACCCACTTTTTTATAATGGGACATAGACCTGCCTGATATTCCCCTTAAGGAGATATTACCTTTATTAAATGGGAGAAGAAAGATAAACTGCCCTTTGCTCTGGAGGGAGACTGTCTCTATTGACCAAGGTTGTTTGCTACACAAACATCCTGGAAAAGATAATGGAGAACAGAGGAAGTTTTCAGTTCCTCTGCTCACTAGACACGAGAGACCCTGTAGAATTGTCTCCCAATATTGCAAAGCCACAAAACGCTCATGCCGTCCCATCGAGAGATCCATGTGGTGATAAACGGAGGCCTCTCCCAGCAACCAGCACTACCCAGACAGGCCAATGGTTAAACCACCTCAAAAGAGGCCCATCAGCCCCAGCAAAACCTTCAGGTGACTACTTTCTTAGCTGCAATATAGGTCCTTAATGAAGGACCTCAGGCCAGAGCCATCCAGAGAGCTGCTCCAAAATTCTTGATCCACAGACATTATAAAGGACATTAGTATTGTTGTTTTTAAGCCATTTCATGTTGAGGTATTTTCTTACCTAATAATGCATAACTGAACCAACTTTCCATGCTAGGAATTGGTGTGCTACACAACAAATGTCTTAGAATATAACCAGGGCTTTGGGATGAGGTAGGAAGAATCTGGAGGCACTCAAGGAGAGGGTTAGGGAAAAAAAATAGGAGGCCTTGAAGAGACTTCCAGCAAAGCCTGGCCACCTTGGAAGAGGCTGTTGGAGGAGCATCAAGAGAAGTGAGAGGATGTTGTTGGACCCTGGAGAAGAGGGACTTGTGTTGTGCAGTGGCAGAAAGTTAGCAACACCTATAGTAACACAAAAGGTGGCAAGTGTACCTAAGGAACTGGGCGCTCTGGCTAAGGAGATTCCAGACAGTGCCATAAGTTCCATTTGGCGTCTTCTTTCGGCTTAATGAGATAGCCATTTTGGTGATCCTTGGAGACTATGGAATGTGTGATGTTATAGGCAACATAAAGGTTATACATAATTCATTGATCATGCATATTGCATTTTTCAAAAGCCAAATCATGATCATTGTTTTCTGTATAAAGCATAGTTCCTTATTTTAACATTATGACCAAACAGCGTCTAAGAAAAATAAGCCAATTAGAGAGGACAAGAGTGTAAGAACATTTGTTTTAGCTGACTTTTTTTTTTTTTAGCTGACTTTTATTAAGTGATTTTTTAAAGGTGAGCTTAAAAGAAAAATGTGATTAGAAATAATATTTTTAGTGCTAGTTCCCTGGAGGGTTAAATCAGCCTATTGTACAGTGCTGGAATTCAACTACTATGAACCAAAGGAAGACGGAGGATGTTTCCAGGAAGATAAGTGTGGAGGCTGAGCTGCTTATTCACCAGGATATGAGAGAAATATGAGGTGTCAACAATACAACACTACTCTTAGTGGAACAGTGTTAGAAACTTATTTTCATGGGCAAATACTTCCCCTTATTCAATAATTATTCCTTCTTACTTTGCAAAATGCTAAACAACATATGATTCAATAAGCTCTCAAGATGCCAACCTTAATTTGGCAGTGACACTGAGCTGGTCTGGGAAGGCTGAGCACACTGGCCTGATTCAAATGAGGAATAATTTGGAGGTCCATTCAAAGTTGTTTCTGAGCTCTTACTTAATCACCTGCTGTTACAATCAGCAATTACAGACCTTTCAAAGTCTGCTGAACATGCTCTGCTTTAAATCTAGAGCTTTTATTTTTAACAAATAAAGTCAAACAAAACAGTCTTAGAGTGCATAAAAGTTACATTTGGAATATTTGATTTAATAAACAATTCTAATTTTTTTT
>PVJC01006441.1:45050-55060 GCA_004026665.1 Murina feae | reverse complement strand
CGGATGAGGCTGACGCCGAGGATGAGGCTGACGCCCAGGATGATGTCAAATGTTATTCAGCTCTTATTTTGCACTAAGAACTTTGCATGCCTTTTCCCCCCACTTAATCCTCATAGCAACCCCACAGAATAGGTCCTTTTACTACCCCCACTTCAGAGATGAAGAACCCAAGACTTGGAGGGATCAGGTAACTCGCCCCACATTTTACAGCCAACAGGTGGCAGATTTCGGATTTGGGCTCAGACAGTCTGATTCAAAACCCAGTAAGTTCTCAGAAGCACCGGGCTGCACTGGTCTCTCTTCAGTCTTTCAATTGCAACCTTCAAATACCAACGGACTCTCTACCTCTCCCGGGAGCAGGATGCTTTGGCTTAGCGGCCACGCACCTGCCACGCATCCTGCCCCTCAGTCTAGTTCCCCACGCTGCAAAGAAGCTCTGTCCTCCTGACCCGGACTTTCTAGAGCTGAGTCTAGGCCTTTCCCCACAACCTGCTTGGCGTTGTCTCATCCAGCCCTCTGCGGAGGAATGCTTAGCCCCCCATATAGGGCTGCCATCCTTCAGAAACCTGGGAGATTCGCCCACAAAGCAAGGATAATGGAATCATCGTGCTGACCATCCACCAGGAGCCTCACCCGCCGTCTCTGTTATGTCTCTTGCCGTCACCCATCTGGGGTTCTTCCCTAAATCAACCCTCATCCCTCCTACTCCTCTTTCAGCACCTCGCCCCCAGTTCTGTGGGAGGGTCCCCACTGCCTCACGCAGGTTAGAAGTGTCCTCCGTCCGCCACTCCCAGGCTTCTGCCCATCACGAACCCAAGTCCAAGCCAGCCCGTTGTCATCGCAGTCAACAGCCCGGACATGAAGCCTGCCTCATTCCCCAGAAGATTAATAAATCAGATTCAGACGCCTATTGTTCTGGACACAGTCAGAATCAATGGAAGGATTTTAAATCTCTCAGCACAGAGCAGCTGGCTGGCTACAACAGGCCCCGCTATGTCTCTGGGAAAGCTGGCCAGGGATGGAAATCAGAAAGAATGAGAGAGAGAGCAAATAATCAAGAGTTACCCGCAGCTCTTGGCCACACAGTGCCCTTCAGGAGGCAGGTCCCCAACTGTATGGTGATTCTTACTCATGGGGGAGTGGGCAGAAAGTCAGGCTGGGAAGAGAAGGGGCCAAAAGGAGGCAGCTCAGCTGGCCCCAGGGTTAGCCCTCAGATGGGTGGGGTGCTCCACACCCACCTCCTAACCTCACCAATGGCTAATTTCATCTGCAAATGTTTGAATCTTTCCAAAGTGAGCACTGGCTGCCTGAAGCCACAGGGCGAATTCTAGATAATTATCCCAGCATTCCCAAGAAGAATTCATAGAAATCCTTGTATCTCAGGCTAATTACCCCTCCCTTGCCACCCTCACTCCCTGAGCATTAGTCTTGTGTTGTTGTTTTTTAATCCCTTACTCCCCTGGGAGACACAGTGTGCCTGCCACTGCCGCCTGAGTGGCTGCTAGCATTTTCCCTAGCTGTTTATGTGGAAAATCATAAAAATATTTGGTGGCCAAAAAAAGAGAGGGGAAATGCTTTGGTGGTCTGATGCAACAGAAATGCTTTTCTGGGGGAGGTGCGGAATAAAAAGCTGGATGTCTTATTCTATTCCGAAAGCATGCATAAACGCGGTATTGATTGAAAAGTACTAGGTGGACGGCACATTTTTCTCGGAGACCTGCCCCACCCTACTCCCTCCAAGCAGACAAAAGCACTGTTGGCAGCTGGCAGAGGGTAAGTCACTTCTAATCTAGCCACAGGGTTTGGAAAGAGCTGAAAGCTGAAATTCTTGTGGGCTGTGTCCAAACCTGGGTCTAGTCTGATGCTCCTGCCCTGGTGGCCTCATTCTCTCGGCTGAGAGAGGAGGCAACGCTGATAGAGATGATGGTGATGGTGGTGGTGGTGGTGATACAGATGTTGCTGTTGCTGCTGCAGCTGATGCTGACCAAAACCTATTCCTGCTGCATTTACCAGTCACGAAGCCCCTCCACCTACATTCGCTCCTCTGACGCTCACGGTGATTCCCAGGAGGAGGGATAGGAATCATGGTCATGTGATGCCCATTTCATAGAAGAGGAGAACGAAGGCCAAATGAGAACACACAATTTGCCAGTAACAAAGCCAGGATTCAAGCCCAGCACTCAGGCCTTAGGCCATGTTGCTTTGGACTCCAAATGGCACTGCCCAAAAGAAAGATAAGAGCCACATATTTTCTTAGACATTTTCTAATTGCCATATTTTTTTTAAGCTAAAAAGAAACAGGTAAAATTGACTTTAATAATATATAGTACAGCCCTGGCTGGTTTTCTCAGTGGTTAGAATGTCAGCCCTCAGACCAAAGGGTCCAGGCTTCAACTCCAGGTCAAGAGCACAAGTCCCAGTCGCAGGCTCCACACCTGGCCCTGGTAGGGGCGTGTGCAGGAGGCAACCAGTCGATGTGTCTCCCTCACATGGATGTTTCCCTGTCTCTCTCTCTTCTCCTCCTCCTCCCCCCCGCCCCCACTCTCTTTCTAAAAAAAAAAAAATCAATGGGAAATATATCCTCAGGTGAGGATTTAGAAAATAATGTATTTACATAACCCAATACATCCAAAATATTATCATTTTAACATGCATTTGATGCAAAAATTATTAACATGACATTTGGTCTTTGTTTTCATCCTAAGTATTTGAAATCAGGAGTGCGTTTTGCACTGGGAGCATATTCTCACTTCACTGTGGCTGTTATTGCACAGCTCAAGCCTAGAGGGATTAAATAATGGCTTTGATGCTGAGTGTAGTACTGACAGAACCTCAGACAGAGGGGAGCATTGTGGCTGCTTAAGTGTCTTTATTCCTGAAGAGGAAAAGCTGTCATCTCAACTTGAGCTCCCCACACTCAAGCGGTCAAGGTAGAGAGAGTATTTCTGGTTACAACCGTATTTTTCCTCTTCTTATCTTCCTCTTCTTTCTCCTCCTTTTTCTTGGGCGTGAGGCTGCTAAAACATCTAATCCGCCGCTAGCCAGTATGGTTCAGTGGTTGAGCATCAACCTGTGAACCAGGGGGTCACAGTTGGATTCCTGGTCAGGGCACATGCCGGGGTTGTGGGCTCAGTCTTCAGTAGGGGGCGTGCAGGAGGCAGCTGATCAATGATTCTCTCTCATCATTGGTGTTTCTCTACTCTCCCTTCCTCTCTCTATAAAATCAATAAAATAAAATAAGACATCTAATCCACATCTCAGTGCTGAGTAGAAGTCATCTATAAGCAGCAACTTAGCCCCTAAAGGTTCAGGGTTCCAGATCTCAGGACCGTGAAGAAGCACCAGTCTGGTGTCAGGGTGATGCGTTTCTGCTAATGATTAGCCACAAGGCTCTCACGTCACCTCTCCCAGCCCAATTGCCCCCAATACGAAATGTGCTTCATGGTCTCCAGGCTCCCCTCTGGCATTCCAGAACCCAGGGCCTGCTCTTTCTCCTGTAAGTTCCCTTTTCATTTGTTCTTGACCTTCCCACCTTGAACAAAAATGTCTCCTGCTCGCCACCCTGCGCCTCCCCATCTCTCCTCACTGCTTTGATCTCACCACTACCCAGTCCTTCCCCTACACTTCATCACTGAGGGCCCCTCGCTCCCACTTTTCCCCTCCATCCCTCATTCCACTTCCCATCCACCACTTTGGCCTCAACCAAGTGACCTTGACTCCTCTCTGTTTCGACCCCCTTCCCCCATGCTCATGACAGGAACCTTCCAACGCCCGCCCCTGACATCTCCCCATCAACATCTCATCCCCAGCCATGGGGAAGAGCCACCCTTCTCTTCATTTACTCCCACAATGCCCACCTGTGTTCTCTTTAAGACCTCCTTTTCCTACGTGCTGACTCCCCTCCTTCCCTAGCTGCCCTAGGTCATGATTCCTCATGGAACCCACTCCCCTGCTGTCACTGCCAGCCCCCCATCATCTTGTCCCTTGGTCACACTTCACCCATAAAGCCTTTCTGCTTTGCAGGCAACCCAACAATAAAGCCGTCTCCATCCCCAGCTCTGGATACCAGAATTCCACTAGAGAAAGACACTCAGCTGCATGGACAGGTGCCAAAGGCCTGAAGCAGCAGCTGGCCTCACGAGATTGACCGTCCCTCCGCTGGTCCCCACAGCACCTCCCAAATCCCCCAGGTCCCTCGAGGCCCCGGCCTGGCAAGCTGACCTCTCCCCCTCATGGGATGGCCTCGCCTCCTACTTAGCAGAGAAAATAGAGGCAACCCGGAAAGGACGCCCTCACCTTCCTGCCACCCCACCTACGAGCTCTGCACACTTGACTGCCCTTCCTGTTGCATGAACGCGGTGCTCCTCCACCTGTCCTGCGCTAATCCCACCACCTGTGCCAGATCCCACCCCACCCCCACGTCCCAGCCAAGGCCTGGTCCCCGCAAGGAGCACAGTCCCCCCCTGCATCCTCTGTCTCCTTCCCACCGCGGGCGCCTTCCCGATCATGTCTCTCTCTTCTGCAGAAAAGGCAAGTCCAGGCCTTTGTCCTCGCCTTTAGTGACAGCTGTCTCCCTCGACCCCCACCTTCCTGGCTGAGAAACCCAAAAGCAGGCACAAGTCTGTGGCTTTTTCCTTACGTTCCACTCATGGATTTTAACAGTGAACATCTTTGAGTGTATTTCTTCCGGTTAAGAAGAGGGTACATGCTCACTGTGTATTTGCAAGAGCCAAATTGTGCAGGAACACTGAAAAACCAAAGTCGAAATCTCTTCTGCCAGAGAGAACTCAGGTGAGTCTGTTGCTGCACTGCTCCCAAGCATCTGTCGGTCTATTCGCAGACATGGACACGTGTCCAGCTCAGCACAGAGAGGGTCATAGTTGATGTACAGACCTCCAACCTGCTGTCCTCACTACCCAGCAGGCTGTGGGTGTCTCTCCACGTCAGCAAATATTGATGTCGACCATTGGTGCCTGCTAGCGCTCTGCGGAATAGACTTACCACAATGGGCTCGAGGGTCTCTATGATGGGGCATTTCATTTGCTATCTACTCCCCCCTCCAACTCTGCCCCGAACCAGTAAAAGAGAAACTCCTTGCTAGTTTCCCCTTCCTAGGACAGCACCTCCTGTACCCCCACCTCAGGGAGGGGTACCCTCCACTAACCCGTAAAGACGTAGGTTAAGATCCAGTATTTCCCTTACTATACAGAGTGGCAAAGGTCACACCAGTGCCAGCAGGACCCAGGGAAGGGAGCTGCGAGGGAGGGGAGCAGCCCCCCAACACACAGACACACACACACGTCAAACATACACTCACAGGTGCGCACACATACATAGCTGGCTGCTAGCACCAGCAGCATCTAGAAAGAAACTTTGAAAGAAGGAGATCCCAGAGACAGGCACAAGCTCCTTGCTAATGTATAGACAATGTGACTGCACTCGCTCCTCCCCCGCCCAGGGTGGTGGTGAGGACATGACTCCTTCCCCTCCCTGACCTGCAGCAAGCAGCATGGTGGCTGAGCCCCTGTCCCCACCTGGGGAATGATGACCTCTGCCTTGCAGGGTCGTTTAAGGACCAGATCCAGCACCAGGACCCTCTGGCATGGGTGCTCAGGTGAGGACAGGCGACTGCAGCTGCCACAGTAGCATAGCGTCACTGCTGGATATGGAGGCTTCGCCCCACGTGGAAAAAAAACCACAGAGGAGTGTTCGCGGAAACCCGGGAGTTGGGCTGGACAACCTGTGGCGTCGGTGATGACAAGAATAGAAGCCAGCATGGGTTGAGCGCTCGGGTGTTGATTAACTTGTTTAATTCTCACCTAAACCACAGGAGGCACCGATTTAAAAGAGGGAAATCGCTCTGTGTCTCAAACAGGGGCGCTTAGTGCAGAGGACTGGCTTTCTTGGTGATGGACATACAAGGAGAGAAGCCAAACAAGGCTAGTGGGACAGCCCAGAGAGGGATGAGCGGACAAAGAGGTGGGTGGTGTGGGGTCCTCAGATGCTGGGGTCACAGCGGCCCTGTCCAGCAGGAGCGAAAGCCATGACCAAGGAGGCTAGGCCCAAAGACAGAGAGAAGTGCAGAGACCCTCTGGCTTCTCCCTAGCCCTACCCAACCTCATGCAGTGCCTCCCACTGGCTAAGCCCTGCAGGGAAACCTGACCTCACAGAAGCCTGGCAAATAGTCTGCAAGGGTCAGCCCCACCCTGATGCAGAGCAGCGGAAAGGCAGAAGGTGGCTATACAGCAAATTTGCCCAAACCAGCATAGGGACTATTATTACCTCCAGTTATATATGAAGAAATAAGGCACAGAAAAGTTCAGCAACTTGCCCAACATCACACAGCTAAAAAGTAGCGGTGGAGATTGGAACCCACAACCTCAACTGCAATGCTCGAGCGCCTCTCCTGGAGCAGCCTAGCACCTCATGTCTCTCTCTGGCTTTTCACAGTCCTCCACCCTTTCTCTTTTTTTATTTCTTTCTGGCACAGTGTTACTGATGTCTACACAAGGCTTTGGGGGCAGGCAGACTGAGAATCCAATTCCAGTTTCACTACTGATCAGCTGGGTAAAGTTACTTAATCTATTCAGTCAACACATAGTTATTCAGCAAATACATATATCCCAGTAAATACCATATGCCAGTCCCAAGGCACTTAACCCGTCCAAGCCTCTGTGTTCTCATCTGGACAATGGGTATATTAATATCTACTGGTAATTATTGATGATATATTATTATGTTTTCTCCGCAGCCAAAAAAAAATACTGAATCTCCCCCTCCTTCCTCTTTCCCATCTTCTTGTCCTTGTCAAAGCTTTATGTCTTCTGTGCCAGAGTCATTGTTCATCCAGGCTAGTGGCTCTTGGAGCAGATATCAACTGGCCCTATTGGTGTTAAGCCCCTCAGAGCAGTCACACCCCCAAATCACCTGCTGTCCTCCAGGCCAGCTCAGCATCTCTCCGCCTCAGTTTCCCATCTGGAAAGTGGGGTGTGAAACAGGGCCCATCTGTCTCCCAGCTTAACCACAAGGAAGAGGAGAAGAGGGTGGGGGACAGAAGAGCAAGAGGAAAACTCTTTGTAAATGTGAATCGCTGCATCTATGCATAATCCATGGACACAGACAAGAAGGTGCTGAAGGCCCGGGTTGGGGGAGAGGGCGGGGGCGGGCTGGAGGGGGTTAATGAGGGAAAAGGGGGGGCATATGTAATACTTTCAACAGTAAAGAAACATTTTTTTAAAAAAAAATAAAGAATGTGAGCAACAGCAGCAATGGCTTTGGGCAGCAGAACCTGAAGTCTGATCGCTCTCCCCGCTCCCAGTAACCCTGTTGCTTGTGAGGAAGGAAATAAATAGTTGGTGCGTCCATTCATGCAGGAATCCATGCGCCAGGCAGAATGGCCTGATCTAGTCTCAGCACAGGCACGCATGGTAAGGATGCGTGGCCATTCAGGCTAACCTCCCACCCATAGGCTCCCCAACCCCCACCCCAGGAGTCGGCTTCAGAAGCAACATATGAGATCGCCAGGCAGGTCCAGGTGGATCCATGCCGCTGGAGCCTCTCTGAGTGGTGAATTTGGGAAGACTCGAGTTTGGCTCCTCCCTCTGCCCCTCACAAGCCCTGTGGCCTTGGCTGGATCTGTGAATCTGGGCCCCAGACCCCTCCTCTGCGAAACTGAGACAGAAGCCCTTGGCAGCACCACGCGGGGGCTACAGGGAGATCTGAATGGAACTTAGTGGAGGAAGGAAGCTGTTACCTCCCCCAGCTCCAAGGCTCAGGTAAAAGCTAGAGACACAGGAGGGTCCCATCATAGGAGCCAGTTGCTGCCAAGCGACTCTCCACTGCGGCACAGGGGGAGGGGGAGGAAATACCCAACACTGGGCTCCACTCTTCTTGGCCTCTGACATTCTGTTAGCGTCTCTAACAAGCACAGGTAAAGCTATCAGTAGGGGTCCAGCCTCCAGGCATAGAGAGAAGGGCAAAGAATGGGTCTGAAAGGAAACAGTCCTCACACTCGTGCAGCATCACCTTACATTGGAAGAAGCAAAGGCTATGAAAGGCTTGGCCCGCCCCTGCTCGCAGCAAGCACAGAGGCACTCCAGTCCTTGCTGGCATCACTGTCAATGCCTCGGTCTTCTGGCAGGACCGTGCCCTCTGCTCACGTCTGTTCCCTCTTCCCCCAGGTCAGGCGAAGAACTTGGCTATCCCTGGGCTTCTTAGGGAGTAAATAGTTGATGAGATGATAATATGTAGCTCCATTCCGAGACCAGATTTCACGCGATTTGGGTCAAGTCCCAAAACCTCCCTGTCTTCACCGAGCGTTAGACCCTGCCGGAGGGTGATGGCCAGGGCTTTACTGTGTTCATGTGCTCTCTGTTCCTTGCAGACAAGGAAGCAAGGCAATGAGTCAAATGGACTGAGCCCGAACAGTGTGCCCAGTACATTCTCGTCACCTACCCGAGTCGCTTAGCGGTTTGGTGAAGCACATTCACTTGGGGGCCAGGCTGACCCTGAGCAAGCTGGTGGACTTCCCCGAGCCTCACTTTCTTCACTGTAGAAATAATAATGCTGCCCTTCTGAGGAGACAACGGGGCACAAGAAGCCTTCTATGAGCTCTTCTTCCTTGCATCAGCCCTGGAGTGCCAGGGTGACAGGTGAAGAAGCCATGATGGTAACCAGGAATGGGTTGCTCATGGCCCCAGCAATTAGTCTCTAAATCCAGGGCTGCCTTCGCCCACAGCCAGAGGCGTTCCACTCCCCTCCCCACACCGCCTCTTCCAGCTGACTTATCCCCTTCAGGGGACAGTCCCTGTATTTTCAAGAGGCCAAAATCACTTCTACTTGGTTTGAGAACACATTCTGTGGCTTTCTTTCTCTGGTAATTATTCCTTTGTTGTCACAGACAGATGGAAGCAGCCAAGGACCTCCATGGATGGAGACGGTACTGAAAGGCAGGGGCAGCAGGGGAAGAGTTCACGTGGGGTGGAGCATCCACACGAGAAAACGGTTGCGCCACCTGCATCTTGTTCTTGGAATTTTCCTTTATTGATAGCAGCAACGTTGGGTATTTGAGTCGGTCCTAGAAACCTGAGCCCTCTTTCTGATCCCATCAATAACCTAGAGCAGCTCATTCCTCCAGATCCTGCCCCCAAAACCTAGAAAAGGGGTCCTTTGCTCTCTCACAAGACTATGGGATGAGGTCAGGTCCTTCAAACGATTGGAGCCAGGAAATCAAGGTAGAGGGTGGTTCAGAAATGAACTTTGGGGTCTTGGCATTGAGTCCTGGCATGTACCTTGACCTTGGGCAAATTCATGCGCTGGGCCTCAGTTTTCTCACCTGGGAAGTGGGGGTTATCATGCATACCTCCAGGTGTGATTAGGAGGGTGCCATGAGGTCCCGTCACAGGGTCGTTTCCACAGTGCTGGAGTGCTCAGCAAATGGGAGGGGCATTTGGGGACAGGGTGTATGGACGTGAAAGCCATCCTGTCTGCCAGGGGTGCCGCCCAAGGTTCTTTAGGCCAGGATGAGGCTCCTGTCTGCCAGCCGCAGGCCTCCAGCCCCTCCTCGCCAAGGTTTCCTGTTGTCCTCTTTTACTCTCTCAAAGAAAAGAAAGGAAGCATCCTTCCTCCAGAGACCTTTGTCCTGAAATGAGCTGGGGAACGAGGGAGACATTCACTCCACACTGAGTATGTTAAGCCACTTTCTGGGCTTAAAAAAATATATTACTGTTTACCTAACAGTTCTTCTGTGAGAAATGAGTGTCTGTTCCTTTAAACAGAGCAAAGCGTGGCAGACAGAGCGGCTCCGGGATGTTTGCAGGGAGAGGAGGGGGAGAAGGAGGACATCCTGTTGTTGAGTAGAGACACAGGGACAGACAGACACACTGACAGAAGACAGGGAGGAAAAGGTCAGCACAGACCTGAGCAGGGAACCCAGCTGATTTTTTCTCCCCTGTGGAGAATTTTCTCTTTCAAAAAGAAAATATTTACTTTTGGGGGGGTGGGGGGTGGGG
>PVJC01006441.1:0-44950 GCA_004026665.1 Murina feae | reverse complement strand
ATCGTGTTTGCCGAATGGTCACGCTTATCACATATTATCTCCAATCTTCCCAAGAACCCTGCCTGCTGGGGACATTTATGCATCTCCATTTTACAGGTGTGGAAACTGAGGCTCAGGCTATTGAGGGCGTGCCCAAGGTTGGATAGATACCCAAGTGGCAAGTAGTGGGGCTGAGCGTTCCCCACGGGTCTTCTGGCTCCCCTTTCCAGCATACCCCACTGCCTCCTTTGTAAACACAGCAGCAGATCTGAGGGTGGACAGCACAGGAGATGGGCAGCAGGATGGACTCCGGCTATGTGGTTCACCAGTCACTACTTTAAACACCTCTATCCAGCAACCTCTTGGTTCTCAGGGGTCTCTGGGCCAAGGAACAAGCCGAGGATTGTCAACTCCCAAGGGTGTGTCAGATTCACCCACTACCATTCTCAGCAATGGTACAGAGCATGAAGAGTTTTCAGAAGCATCTTATCCACTGCCAGATCAGCCCACTGTGTGACTCTCCTGCTTACATTTAGAAGGTGGTCCCCATAATCTTGCATGATCTGGTCCTAGTCCCATCTCCTGACCTTCGTCCTTGCTCACTGTGCTCTGTCACACCTTCAGGAATCTCAGTTCCTCCAACACAGCACTACCCTGAGTATGAGCAGCCTGACACCAGCAGCACCTGGAAGCTGGTTGGAAAGTCGGAGTCCAGCCCCATCCCAGACCTACTGATCAGAATCCGCCTTTCAATAATACCCCAGGAGCACGTGAAAGCTTGAGAAGCATCACTATTGCACACCTAGCTTTTCCCACCTCAGGACCTTTGCACGTGATCTTCCCACTGTCTAGAACAATCCTCTTTTATCTTGCACTGACTCGGCCCTACTCATTCTAAATCATATGTTGCTTCCTCAGAAAGGGCTCTCTTGACGCTCCAATAACATCGTTCTCGATCAAGAGTCCAGTTTTCTTTTTTATAGCACTTTTGCAGTGTGTAGTTACACACCAGCTTATTGAATGTCCGTCTCCACGAAGGATGAGGCCATGTCACGCTGGTTTACCAGGAACATAGTAGGAGCTGCACAAACACGTTAGTGGATAAACATGGTGCTATTTCTGCAAGAAGTTCACAGACAGGCCCTGCTTGGGGCCTTTGGTCTGTCTAGGCATTTTCATCCCGTTTCAGCAAATATTTACTGGCTGTTATTATATGTCCGGAGCTGGGGTCATGTGTGGAAGGAGACTACTTGTGACAAAGTGGGTCCCAGAACTCAGTACCGAGATTCTGTGATCTTGTTTAGGGCACAAGGTCAGGGGCTGAATGAAACTAAGCCAGCAAGTGTACGTTCCTGGTGGTAACAACAAGGAACCTTCAGGAGGCGGGGTAGGAAATTAACACTTCCTGGTCCCCGATTCTGGGCCAGGTACCTACACAGCTTGCAGTGTCATAATCAGTGGGGTATTGGTGCAGAAACTAACAAGTAGACCAACAGTGCAGAATGGAGAGCCCAGAAACAGACCCACAAATAAATGGAGACTCACTACATGCAATGGTGACCTTACAGATCAACAGGGAGAAGATGGGTTGTTCATTAACTGGGCCTGGACCAACTAGTACCCTATGGAAAAATGAAAATGAGATTTGTGACACACTCCACAAATAGAAATAAATTACAGCTGGATTAAAGACTAGATATTTAGAAAACCTTTCTATTAAAAAAAATAGAGGAAAGTATCTTAGATATATTGGCATGTGGAAATATCCTTAAAGCAAGACGGGGAAAAATAATTCAAAAAGAAAAAGATTAAAACATTTGACCAAAGTAAAATTATAAAGTTCTGTACAACAAGTTAAAAAAGTTAAACAGCAAGTCACAGAGTAGATGCTCAATTCACATGACTAAAAATGGACTGGTACCCAGAATATATATCACCTACAAGTCACTAAGAAATTAAACAAGAAAAAAAAAAAAAAGACTAAAATAAAAAGGGGAGAGGCAAAGAATAGGAATCGAGGTCTCCAAAATGAAAACCCCAAGCGAGCAATTAGCATATGAAAAACGGTCCACAACACCAATGATTGGGGGAAATGCCAGTGAAAACAATGAGTCACCCAACAGATTGCAAAAATGAGTACATCTGTCTACACTGAGTGTTGATGAGGATGTGGGAAGATACTGATACACCGCTGGTGGGAGGATGAATTGACACAACCATCTCGAAGAGCAATTTATCAACAATATTCAGTCAAACTGAAGATATCCAAGTGGCATGACACAGCAATTTCTGAGCCTTGGTTTTCTCGTCAGCAGGTGGAAACAATAATCCATACCCCATAGGACTGTTGTGAGGGTCAAATATAATAACGTTAAGGTGCAATACACATATTTTATTATCACAGGAAAGGCACAGGTTTGCTACAGTGGACAGGGTGGGTAGCCTGGGGAGGCAGTGGCTTGCAATGTCCTTTTATCAGCATTTCTATAATAATCAGGGGCCTGCTCTGTGCCAGATTCTTCCATCTCTGGTTGAAATATCGGCAACATGACCTCCCATGTCTCAGCCGCTGTATTAATACTACCTTATGTTCATATGCTGTGCCAGAGCTTGCAGAGTGCTTTCTCACCCATCATCTCCTTGGATTTGGTCCTTACAGCATCTCTAGGAAGCAAGGGGTACTAGCATCCAAATTCCTGTTTTTTAGATGAGGAAGTGGAGGGTCAGCATGATAAAAGCTTGGCCAGGATGCCCTAACCGGTTTGGCTCAGTGGATAGAGCATCGGCCTGCGGACTCAAGGGTCCCAGGTTCGATTCCGGTCAAGGGCATGTACCTTGGTTGTGGGCACATCCCCAGTGCAGGAGGCAGCTGATCGATGTTTCTCTCTCGTCAATGTTTCTAACTCTCTATCCCTCTCCTTTCCTCTCTGTAAAAAAAAAAAAAGAAAGAAAGAAAATCAATAAATATAAAATATATTTAAAAAAAAAAAAAAACTTGGCCAGGATCACAGGGCTGGCACGCTCTAGGACCAAGCTCCAGTAGACCGGGGACCAAGTGCAAACCTCCTAGGAAAGGGAGCTCTCACTGCCCTGGGCTATAGCGCCCACTGTGGTGAAACACAGTTTAGGGACCTTCATGAAGTAGAAACTTACACTCCTGGAAAGGGTACTAGAGCAGGTGAGTATACTCATAGTCCCGCTCCTTCACTTGGAGGAAGTAATCCAGTGTGGCTAGCTGAAGACCCAGTCAGCATGCCAATGAGTTCGGTTTGGTGGCCCAGTGTTTTGAAAAGTGCTGAATCAGTCTCCATTCAAACACGCCTAAACAGCTGGTGCCACCCGCTGTCATCTCTCCATCTCTGTGCTGTTGTCACTGGAGCAAGACTCCAGGTCCTGGGAAGGAGCACCTAATTGGCTGAGCCTAGGAAGCTCACCTATGTCTGGTCTGCCCAGGGCAGGGGTAAGCAGGAGTTCCACCATGGGAGTGGGATTCTCCACCCCAGGTCACCCTGGTTGGTCGTGCACTACATCAAGGTAGGTGGAAGGAGCTGAGCGGGGGCTGAAATCCAGCCCCTCTTCACTCCCCAAGGCATGTGTCCTGGCCCAGTGCTTGGCGAGTGGAGCCTGGACTGTATTTCAGTCTCCAGTTGCCCCATCAGCTGAGCTCTCTTGTGCAGGGTACAACCTACGCAAGCATACGTGGCAGCCCTGCTTCTCAGAAAAGCTCAGAAGACTTGGCAACACTAAGTCACACCAACAACCCCACATGCCAACGATCGGAGGGATCCAAGTCACAGCTGCCCTCCTTGGATAGGGCATGCACTCTCCATGTCACCACAGTCCCCAAGCGGCCTGCTTCGCTGGTTTATGTCACCTGCCTGGCCCCTAAGGTATAGCAGTTTATGACCCCTGTCTTAAACAATAAAGTTGTCTCACATTGGTTTATCCAGGTAATTAGTTTCATGGTCTATTTCTGAATGGTATTTTTTTTCTTTCCCACCCAACCCCCTTTTCCAACACTCCTGGTTAATCTATTTATTTTTACTCTACCTCCTTCTAAAAATATATACAATGCAACAAGATTTTAGAGGGGAAAAAAGTCAGACCCCTGGTAATCTCTGGAATGTGGGAAAAGCACTCTTACCGCAAGGTTATATTAAGAAGTTTAATTATCAGAAAATGACTGTATAACAAACATATCAAACATGAAGTATGTACACTGTATATATACACTGAGAATTCCTGGGCAACCTCAGTCTATAAACCTGCTCACCTCACCCACAACCTCAACCGACTCTTTATTCCTTTCCTTTGACCTGCATGGGAGACTTTGAGGTACACTTGCTTCTCTCTCTTCTCTCTCTCTCTCTCTCTCTCTCTCTCTCTCTCTCTCTCTCGTTTTTGTTTGATTGTTTGTTTTTTGTTAATCCTCACCTGAGAATATTTTCCCCATTAATTGATTTTTAGAGAGAGTGGAAGGGAGAGAAAGAGAAATATCGATGTGAGAGAGACACATAGATTGGTTGCCTCCTGCATGTGCCTGGGATCAGGGATGGAGCTGCAGGTGAGATACATGGCCTTGACCAGAATCGAACCTGCGACCCTTCAGTCCTCGGTCCTACATTCTATCCATTGAGCCAAATTGGCTAGGGCCTCTGTACAGCCTCCCACCTTTCCCAGAGCTCACTACTCAGGCAGAGATTTCAAAGCCATCAAGAGAACTTCCTCAGTTCAGCCACTGTGTGACTTCCTCACACTTCCTCAGTGAACAGCTTTCTCCACGAGCCATCCCAGATCCCCACCCCCAAGTTGCCTGAGCATTCCCTGGATTTCAGTGAACTCGAGGTCAGAACTTCAACAAACAGAGAATAACTAAAACTCAGGCAGAAGATCCAGAATCAAAAAGCTTAAACTAGCCCTAACCAGCTTAGCTCAGTGGATAGAGTGTCGGCCTGTGGACTGAAAGGTCCCAGGTTTGATTCTGGTCAAGGACATGTACCTTGGTTGCGGGCACATCCCCAGTAGGTATGCAGGAGGCAGCTGATCGATGTTTCTCTCTCATCGATGTTTCTGACTCTCTATCCCTTTCCCTTTCTCTCTATAAAAAGTCAATAAAATAATAAAATATGTATTTTTTAAAAAAGCTTAAATTAAGGAAAACTAGTGCAATGGAGCCAGAGATTTCACTGAGTTGCCTGGTGACCAAGGCACAAAGGAAAAGACGATGATGAGTGCCATTAAAAGATGCATGTTTTGCCCTGACCAGTTTGGCTCAGTGGATAGAGCGTCAGCCTGTGGACTGAAGGGTCCCAGGTTCGATTCCGGTCAAGGGCATGTACCTTGGTTGTTGGCACCTTCCCAGTAGGGGGTGTGCAGGAGGCAGCTGATTGAGGCGTTTCTAACTCTATCCCTCTCCCATCCTCTCTGTAAAAAATCAATAAAATATATTTTTTTAAAAAAAAGATGCATGTTTTGTTAGGGAAGGCAACCTTTTTTTCCTAGGGACCATCAAGTAGTACATGAAGCAGGAAAAAACTCAGATGGAGCCCTAGCCAGTTTGGCTGAAAGCACCGGCCTGTGGACTGAAGGGTCCCGAGTTTGATTCCGGTCAAGGGCACATGCCTGGGTTGCAGACTCGATCCCCATTAGGGGGCATGCAGGAGGCAGCCGATCAACGATTCTCTCTCATCATTGATATTTCTATCTCTCTCCCTCTCCCTTCCTCTCTGAAATCAATAAAAATGTATTTAAAAAAAAAAAACTCAGATGGAGAAAACTTCCCACAGTGAAGACTACTTTCCACAGGCCTGAAAACTCAATAATGACCTTGAGTTTACAAAGGAAGACCTGTAGGAGCTCATGTGAATTTCAAGAAAGGGCATCATATCTTAAAGGCAGCATCCTTTTTCCTGGGAGAGAGGGGAGATTAGGGTGGGAAAAAACAAGGAGTTGAAACCACCTTCCAAAAAAGAGAAACTCAAGATTTACCTGAGTGTATTTCATTTTGTTTTTTAAGCTGCAAAAAGCAGAGAATCACCAACTAATTAACTCATGCCCTGGTGACTTTGAGGGTGATATTCTGCCTGAGAACCACGGGCCGCTGTGGAGGTTTGTTTTCTGAGGGTGGGTGAGGGCCACTCACTTCAGCCCATGGTCTTCATGAGCAAGAGCTGTAGTGACCGCTCTGGTCTAGAGGGCAGGGTGTGCGCTGGAGAAGGGGAGGTCTTACGTTAAGAATAGAAAATATCAAAGCGACAAGAGTCTTTTCCCTTTTATCACGTGGAGGAGGACTTGGTTCCTGGGACAGTCAGTTACCAAGCTCGGTGCTTATTCGCGGCTTTGGTAAAAGTGTCCATCCCTCCGGTCCAATCATTCACATGATGACACTTTGTGTTACAAGCCAGGCTTCCAAGGTCTGGGGGCTGCTTTCTCAGGGAGACGCAGAAATAGTTTTTATAGCTTACCCCTTGTCGGGAATTCCAGGAAAGTGAGCTGACCTCTTTGTTCAGAGGGCCTGGAACGCGACACTACCTTCCTCAGTTTGGCTCTATTAGGCTTGAGGCAGAGGCGGGGGCCCTGAGAAAAGCAGACAGAGGAGTGCACTGGACCCCAAAGGTGAGTCATGACGGCATCTTGGAGCCAATGCCACCAATACAAGAGGCGGGTCTGTCCCCCCAGATCTGTGTCCTGCCTGGTTCATGGCTAAGTGCCGAAGCCAAAATTTGGTCAAACTCTTTCCCAGATCCAGCCGAGGCTCCCCTGTCCCAACCAGTGGGAGGCAGAAAACCACTGCTATACAGGGAAGCATCGGAAAAGCCAAAATGCCAGCGTCTGGTCTGGTACGCCATAATGCCCTATCCCATTCGTTCATCCACACCTCCATTCACAAATATCACAAGGGCTCTCGGGCCTAGGCTCTTCATTCAGAACTGGAAAGAAGGGTCGATGGCGGTCAGAGTGGTTAGATAAGGGAACGTGCCTTCAATCTCTGACCTGGAGGCAAGGTCCCTACTGAGCCCCCCTCCAGCTGGGGTATCCTAAAAAGGGGCATGAAGAATGAGTTGGAGCCGGTGGGCTAGTAAAGCAATTAAAGAACAAAATGATGGATACTCCCAGCACTGGCCTCCGAGGAGAGTGAAGGATTGGAGCACATCGCAGTGAGCCTCATCTGAGACCATCCCCAGGCCCCCGTGGACTGGGGCGGCCTCCCCGCTGTGGGGCAGGCGGCCCCGGCCAGCAAGGAAATCATCAAAGACTCCAGCAGCAGGAACACTCCAGACATCAGACAGTGGAAGACGGATTTGCTCTGAAACAGGCCTTTAAAGGCAGCTCATTTACTTTCGTGGGCCCCAGGAAAGCCCGCGCGAGGTGCCATCCAGGAAACCCGGAGTCTTTAAGATCAGCACGGTTTAATGCAGCACAAGAGCCGTAGATCAGACCAAGAAACGACTTCCTGATTGTAAGGGCTTATTGGGCCATGAAAGGGGACTCCTAGGGAGACTGTGAAATCGCCTTCTCTCCAAGTTTTTAGATTCTTGTTCCTTCGGAGCCGTGGATTGAGGGCCAGCCCAGGGGCAGGTACAGATGAATTCCCAAGCCTCTTCTTCCTACCCTAGGAGGCACTTTCCAGTCTAAGGACTGAGTTCTTTCTCACTTTTCTGGATGCATGTTTGGTTCAAAATGCAGGTGAAGACAGCAAATATTAATTTCTGCCTAAATTACCTTTTTTCTCACTTATGTCCTCATGTTTGTTTTTTAATTGAGGTATAATTGACATATGTTATATTCGTTTTAGGTGTACAATGTAATGGTTGGATATTTGTATATGAGAAATATTCCATAACCAAGTTAGCCAGCTTGAGAAGAGAGGAGAGAGGGATGATCAAAGGCATCTGAGGCAAGGGGAAATCATGACTAGTTTATCTGCATTCTAGGAATTGTCCTCCATCCATTTGTCCATTCTTTATTCCTTCCATCCACCTACCTATCCTTCCATTTATCCATCCTCCTATTCATCTACCCTTCCATCTATCCATTCATCCATACTCCCATTCATCCATCTACCAATCCATCCAACCATCCATCCATCCAACAACTATTTACTGAGCTCTACGTGCTACATGCCAGGTATGAAGTTAAGCACTGGGGATCCATAGCTGCATGAGCTGTACTTCCATCCCCTAAGACTCGCAGTCCAGTGGAAAGACAAACAAGTACTGCCATAGCTCAAACTCCCAATTTCATATTCTATGTGAATCCAAACTTCCTCCCCACAATTTGGATCCTGTCTTCATTCCTGTCCATGGTGTCATCCAGGATGACCTTGAGCCAACTGGGACAAATCCTTAGGTACCTTGACCGTTTTTCCACAAGAAATACGAACCCAGGGGTGATTTTGTGAATTTGTTGACTTCACTATAGACCCGAGGAGTTCATGTGAATGATTATGTCCTACCTACCCTCTACAGCCTTCCATCATCTTGCTCATTTCCCAATAATAACCCTCTACTTCTTCAAAGCCCAAGCGATTTAACATATTTTTCCATGTATAAGACACTACCTTTTTCTAAAATCATTAGACTGAAAATCGAGGGGCATCTTAAACACAGAAGTCAGCCGAGAAGAGAGCCTAGTGGGTGCATAGCTGCCCAGACCTTGTCAAACAGGCTTTTCCCAATCATGAGCCTTACTGTTACTGATGTCAGCTGATGCCATAGTTGGAGGTGGAGGTGGAGAGTGCGCAGATGCAATATGGACTGGAGCGTTCTGAGCCCATAAAGATGTCAAAAAATAAAAAGATAAATACCGGTAAGCTATTGTCTTATTCTGCAAAATTCAAACTGAATGTTATCAGCTATGCAAATGAACATGGACATAGAGCTGCAGAGAGACAATTTGGACTTCCTCCCACTGCAGGAAGAACAACTCCTTAAGATGCCGAAGAAGAAGAAGGCCTTAAGAGGAAAACCAGCAAAATGTTTAAAATTATTGATTTCCTAATTTTGTGTTGGAAAAGTGGGGAGCACCTTATACACAGAAAAATACGGTATATGAAACCCTCCCCAATGAACAGCCCCTTAGGAGTGTCATCTAGTCCTTACTCTCTACACTGACATGTCCCCCAGGACCACTGGCTGTACCCAGAACCTGGTGAATACAACATGCTCCCACTTGCATACATGACCACTGCATAGAATGGTGAACACTACCACGGGGCAAGTTCAGGGTGCCCATGCCAGGTGCCTGGAAGAAGGCTCTGGGAAGGATCCTAGGTGGAGAGGGAGATTAGAAAAAGATATTTCAAGCAGAACAAATGACAGGGACAAAGAAGTCAAAGAGGGCATGGTGATTTCCAAGTGACAAAATGGGTTGAGCAGAGCTAGAGAATCCAGTATGGGGAGCCACTGGAAGGCAGGCAAGGGTGAGGCCATAAAGGAATGCACGGGCCACGCTGAGAACGACGTCCTTGAAGCTGTCACTGTGGAGCTGCTGCTGAGAGAATTGAGACCTAAAAGTGGCAGGATTAGAAGGTTTAGAAAGATTATAGGGGCTGGGATAGGGGTTACTCTGCCTCATGCCCCACATCATTGCAAGGCTGCAGTAACTCCCCTCCCTGGGAGTAAGTCTGAGAACAGACAGAGTCAGTCCTGGGGACAAGGCCTTGTGATGAACACAGGCAAGCAGAGCCCTGGGTGGCTGTCCTTGTGTCCCTGGGAAAGTGGCCTCATACCCACTCTGTTCTCCAAGAACTCCTCTTGGGGATTTGTTATCCGACCCAAAACAAAGTCTGCAAGATTCATGGACTGTTGGGAGCTGGTGGATTCCAACTAATTTTCAAATGTCTTCAGGTCAAAGAAACCTCAAATGCACTTTTTCCAAAGTTCTTTTCTACCCTCCACACCTCCACAACCTCTCCCCCGCCTCGCCGCCACCCCTACCCCTCCGCCCCCCCCCCCCCCACACACACACACACACACAAAGCCACATAGATTTCAAGGGAAATGGAATCAGTCTGGTCCTGGTTGGTTCACACTTGAATCCTCCAACCGGCTGTTTTGTAAGAGACCGAGGACTTCCAAGACACCTTCGCAGGCTCCCTGAGAGAGTGTCTCGTTCTGAATCAGGAAACTGTCTGCTGCCAGAACTTCATGTTCAAGCTCAATACCCATGGCAGAACCCACGAAATGAGAGTGCATTCTAAATTTGGAAAAACACGTTCTCCAATCTCTCCCCAAAGCATTCCTTCGGCTATTGACTTTGGAGGCCACTTCTCTGTATCGTGTGGCTGTCCCAGGTTTGCTGGGAACGACACACGGAGGCTTCAAACACGTGCGGTGCTGACTCAGCAGATCGATATATCAGGGACCCGCTCTGGGAGGGCCCCGCAGAGGGAATCCAATACACAGCCAGCTTCCTTTCTTGGCAAAGCTGTGGGCCTGAGTCTTGTTTCCATGCAAGGCATCTGCCCTGACTTAAACTTTGACTCCCTACCAGTGTCTCTCCTGAGCTATTTGCACTGTGAACATAGCACCTAAAAAGATTTATTCAAAAAAAAAAAAAGAGGAGGTGAGTGTTATTTTTAGAAAGGCGAGACACCCAACACATCCTACTCTGAGTAGATTTCTTTGACGGCTTGTGATGTAGCCTGAGTGGTAAATATACCCTCAGACTCCGAGTAAATAGTCCACGGCATGTAACCCGGGGTATAAAAGAGGAAATTTTACACAGCGTGGCCTCAGACGCCTTGTCATTTCCCAGAAAATTAGAGGGTCTTCCAGCGACCCTGTGAATTTATCACGACTTCAGGAACAGATGGGGCCTGTTTTGATAATGTTTTCCAATCGCCATAGATAACATGCTGGGGGGGGGGGGCGCGCGGGGAGACAGTCACCGCCCCCAGGAACGTGAAGCCCGGGCTGGCCCGCCCTGGGCGTTCTGTGCCTCCGTGTCTGAAAGACACTTTGTTAGCACCAAGCCTTTCGCTTTTGAAGGGAAAGGGCAAGCATCTGGGGGAACGCTCATTCCTGTCCCTGCTAGCCCTTCACTAAAAAGTGAAGCTGCTAAAGGATTGTCTGACACAGAGACTCAAACCCAGAGGATGGTTTGGAATCAGAGACAAGGCTGCCAAGGGTCTCCACGGGCATCCCTCCGCCTCCAAAAAGGACCACAGGGGCTCTGGGATCAGAGGGAGTTTTCACGCCTTCCTTTACCAGCTCTTCCCAGCGTCTCAGTGGAGATGGAGAAACACAAATCACCATCTTCTGTGTAGCAGCTGCTGGCTTGCTCTAAAGTAGTACTTGCACCACTAATAATAATAGCTAATATTGACTGAGGGATTCCCAGGTGCCCGGCTCTGTGCTGAGCACTTGGTGGTATTATTTCATCTCATCCTGAAGGCGAGAGGAGGGAGGTGAGACTGGAAGAAGGCACAGACCTGCCGGGAGTCCACCGCTGGGCGAGGCAGGGCTGCAAGGCACCTCCCCTGGGCCCTCTTCACCGTGGCCCCTCACCTGGGGGGGAGCTACCAGCAGGCAGAAACTGTTGTTGTTGTTGTTGTTGTTGTTAGCCTGCTGTGGCCAAGCCTGTATGCTTTAGTTTGGTCACGGTTCTCAGTTCCAGCTTTCATCCTTCATTTGTCCGTTCAGCAAATGTTACTCAGCACTGACGCTTCATATCCCCGCCATCCAGACTTCTAATCCCGACCTTTTAAATGAGCCCATCCATCGCCTTTGCACAGTGGGCTTACCCCTGGTTACCGTGCCTTTCTGTCTCGCAGAAACTAACTAGATCTCTTTTGTACTTGCTGTTCCAAAGTCCTGCTACAGACTTACTTGTGTGTGATCTTTATGAACAACCTATCAGATTAAAGAAAAACAGATATATTATCTATTATTATTATTTTCTAATTTTACATGAGTCCCCGGCAGTTTAAGTGACTGCTGGAGCCGGGATTCAAAGTCAGCTTTCCACATGAACATAGACCCCCACCTCCAGGAGCTCATCATCTGAACTAGCAGCGCTGGGAAAGCACACCAGCCCAGGAAGGCAGAGAAGCTTGATGGTTAAGCACTGAGATGCTTGAGCCAAACAATCTGGCTTCTAAAGCTTGCCTCCCCACTTCCTAGCTAATGACCTTGGGCAAATGACATAACCTTTTCATGCCTCAATTTCCTCCTGGGTAAAGAGGGATAATAACAGCTCCTCCCTTACGGATTACTGAATATCAATGGTTAATATACAGAAAGCTCTTAGGACAGTGTCTCGCCTTTATAAGGAGCATTTCATTATTCATTGTTTTGACATTATCAGAGAGGCATCTATAGGCAAACAGAGGCTTAGGAAAGGAAGGACAGAGTGCAGCAGGGAACGCTAGCTGAAGATCTGGGAGGAGGAAAATTAACTGGGACCAACAGCCAGGAGATGTGGTTCTACTCTGCGCTCTGCCACTTCCTGTCTGTGCAACCTGGAACAAAGCAGTCGCTCACTGCTCCTTGGTTTCCTCATCCGTGTGGGGAGGAACTGAAACTACATGGGGGCCGGGCCGGCATGGCTCAGTGGCTGAGCATCGACCTATGAACCAGGAGGTTATGGTTCCATTCCTGGTCAGGGCACAAGCCTGGGTTGTGAGCTTGGTCCCCAGTAGGGGGCATGCAGGAGGCAGCCGATTGATGATTCTCTCTCATTAATGTTTCTCTCTGAAATCAATAAAAACATATTTGTTGAAGAAGAAGAAGAAACCACATGGGGTAGCGGAGTCTGGACAAAGACCCACTGACTTCCTCACATGACCAGCAGCCCTGGAGACTGATGAGTATGCCACTCCCCAACTTTGATGACCGGCTAATTAGCTAGTTTCACTCTGGCGAGGCTAACCAACTCGTCTCAGTTTGTCTGGGACTTTCTTGGTTCTAAAACTGGAAGTTTTGCATCCCAGTGAAACAAGGAGCTGACTACCCTAATTAGGTCAGCCTCTAAAATACTCTATATTCTTGTTCATCATTTTTCTAACTTCGTCACTCATGTTATCGCCTTCATATGTTTGCTATCACCGTGTTTCAAGTGTTAAATGACTCAAATATGTTTATTTCTAAAGAAATATTTTACATTATGGCTGCAATAGTCAGGAAAAGCCAAGTTAGCTGAGGTGACAACCCCACAAAACTGAGAGCTGGAAATATGCAGGAAACGGCACTGTAACTGTACAAGCAACCCAGCAGCGTGTGCCATAAAGAGAAGGAAAAATAAGAATCAATGAAAAGAAAGCAGTCATTTGCCACCAGCAAAGGACACTACAGACACTGAGCAAGACAGCATCAGAGAATGTAACGGTGAGAGGGCAAGGGCCAGGTCATGCATTTAAGTGCTCAAATCTCAGAGAGTCACCCCTATTGCTCTTGGAAAACATCCTCAACTCCTTGCCACGGCTACCAGAGCTCTGGATGACCTACCCTCCCACAGTGGACCCTGACCGTCCACCTCAGTTCACCATCCCTGCCCTGCTGCTCGCTTCACTCCAGCCCTACAAAGCTTCCTGCTGTGTTCTCCTTAACTTCGGGATCTTGCCCAAGCTTGGAGCAGGCTATTGCCTCCCTCTGCCTAGCGACCTTTTGCTCATGCCTGACCACTCAGCTTAAACAGCACTTCCTCTGGGAAACCTTCCCTGATCTCCAGACCAAAGTAGCCCCCACCCCACCTGCATGGAAACTCCATAGCGTTCTGGCCTTCCACTTGACAATGCTCAGCATCGCAGCCCTTCCTGCTACTAGTCGTCCCCCATGAGGCTGCACCCTCTGTGGACACAGGGACCCACCAATATCCCCACACCTGGTACAGTGTCCCAGCGTACAGCAAGTGCCTAAGTATTAGGAGAGTGAGTGATAGCTACGGGAGTCACTCCCAAGCAGGCTGAGGACCCCACCCACACTCCTCTTGGTGCACCTTCTGAAGAAAACTCAATGGCAGGCATTCTGGTCTGAGCAAATGTGGTGTCTGGTGACACCACTGGGCACACTGACAAAAATGTGGCCGTAGTGGGGTCACCAGCTCTCAGGAAGGAGTATCAAGTCATGCTGCATCCCGCACAGGAAGGGCATGAGCTGTGCCGACGGCGCGGGCTGTCCCTGGCCTTTGGTCTTGGGTTTCTCTTCCTAGAGTATTTATAGCCATCCGGAGAAGCGGCTGGCTGCATTAATTGTGAGCGTATGTCCACCCAACGCAGCCATATACCGAATGTATTGAATACCAGGCCTTATATGGGCATCCCTTGTTGATTCATATGTTGTTAATAAGTGACATGAAGTGGATGGCTGAGGCAGAATGCCAAATGCTTGCCTTCCCCTGTCATCTCAAAGGCACAAGGTTGTTGGTGTGGTGTAGTGTTTGTTTTTAACAGGGGACTACTTCATAGATGAAAAAGAGGGAATTCTGAGGCCCACAGATGTTTGATGAGCTGTGTGGGACAAACGCACCGTTCAGATGTGGCAGCAAAGAATGCAGGTTCTGTAACCAAATGTCTCAAACAGGAAGTAGATACTGGTACCAAGCACTATTCACTGTAAGTCGTTAACTCATGTAATCCTCACAACAGCTCCACGAGGCGGTGCTACTATTATCCCCATTTTGCAGATGAAGAAACTGAGGACCAGAGAGGTTGGCTGATGGGCCCATTAGTAGGCAGCAGAGCTGGAATTTGAACCCAGGCAGTCTGGCTCCAGAGTCTAGAAATAGTCAGGCCCCAGGGGGATTCATTCAGTCCAAACCAAAGCCAAACCAAAGGACCCACATCCAGAAGATTCGGGCCCCTGCCCTGACTTGGTCTTTTCTCTCTTGAAGGCTACAGAGCAGCTGCAAGCACAGCTCTAGCCTCAAGGAGCACACTTGGTTAACAAGAGCACAAGTTAGCAAGTGTCAAGTGCATTCCAGGGACCCAGGGGCCAGGGAGTGGGCCATCCATGCAGGCAGAGGTCCTGAAGCACCAGTCACTGAGTACATCCCTGCCTTGTGGTTGCCAGGTTCTGTGTCTGCGGGCAAATCAGTTTCCTTGTTTGAGACTCAACTTCCAAATCTGTGAAATAGGAATGAGGATGATGACAACATGCTAGTTGGAATCTCACAGGCATGGTGTCAGGATTAAACGAGAGGAAGCATGCAAAGCATTTAGGACAGGAAATGCGTTCAATACACAGTAGCCATTATTATTTCTAGCAGACAGGTCCGGGCATCTTCATTTATTCATTCACAAACATATACCAGGCACTCTGCACCAGGTGCTAGGCATACAAAGAATGGGACAGCAGCCAGGCTTCAAAGAGAGCCAGCATTATATGGAATTACCTCTCTTATGGGGTACTTAAGAGGGTTATATGGTATATAGTAATGTTTGACATATAGTAAGTTTTATATAAATGTTAGATATTATTGTCAAAAAAACACAAAAGGAGAGCAAGCATTGTTGAGAGAGGCTGTGATATAGGTCTACACAAGGGACAGCAGGGGAGAAGGTGTATGAGGCTGGTGGGAGGCAGGTCCTTGCAGAAGGAATCAGGGAAGGTGAGCAGGTGACGTGGAGGCTGTGGGAAATGGTGAGGGTGTTTCTTGCAGGGGCAAAAACGGCGGTAAAGGCCCACTTCAGGGCATCCAATCTGCAAGGTGGTAGGCTTGAGGATGGGCAGGGACTGGGTCCAGGCAGGCAGCTCTGACCTTAGGAAGTCTACCTCCAAGTCCCCACATCTTCCTTATCTCCAGACTCAGCCCAAGACAGAGGAGTAACTAAGCATTTAGGCAGGAATCTGAGTGGGTTACTTTTTCTTTCTTTCTAGGGCCCAGTTATTTGCCCGTTAGCCAACCCGGAGATGAGACTGAATTTATGTCTCACCAAAGAGGCACCAGAAAGGGAAGGAGAGAGACACAGAGACAGACAGAGAAAATTATGCAGAGGTTGTTGGGTTTTTTTTCTCTTCTGTCTCCTCGGTAGAATCCTGCCGCTCTGCCTCCGGGGAGCGGTTCGCCCTCCAGAAAATATGACACTTTATTTCCTGCCCTTGTTTGTTAACACACCCCATTACCATCCATCTCAGTTTCATGTAACTGCCAGCCGGCATTAACGCCCTCCTCCTCGGCCGCCGGGGCAGAAAATAGAAAGGGAAGAATTCAGCAGATTTCCCCCCCCCCCCCGTGGCACCCTCAGTGGCACCCTCGGTGGCACCAAGATAACCAGAGCCGAAACCACAACTGGATTCGTATTCCTTCAGCCCAGGAATGCGAAGGACGGGACAGTTTAACTACCTTCTGCATTTTCCTGCAAAGAGAGTCGGCTTGTTATTTCGGTTGTCTGGACTCCCTTCTCCGCTACCGACAAAGATACATTAATTAATTTTTTTAATGTTAGGCAGGAGAGGTTGCGAACTGTCAGGAGCTGTCAGTGGCGCCAGCCCCAATCAGGTAAGCAGCCCGCGGCGCCTGCGGCGGAGACACACTGACCCCTAGTGGCTGGCCGGGGCCTCGCAGCGCCCGCGCCCGCGCCCGCGCCCCGCCCTCACTCGGTGGGGAACAGTGGCTCCCTCCTTGGAGCAGCAGCTCTGTGTGGGCTGGGGGCGTGGCGGGTGCTGGGTCTCCACCGCCTGCCCCGACGCACGCACACATATGCGCTCACAAACACGCACACACGTGCACATACAAACACGCATACACGTGCGCATGCGCGCACACATACACCATGTCCAATTGCTTCTCTCCTTTCCCAGTTCCACAGAGCGTAGATTTTCTGGACCCTCAGAGTGCTAGCCCTGGCCTACAGATAAGGCCTTTTTCTTCTTTTTTTAAAAAAATACATTTTATTGATTTTTTACAGAGAGGAAGGGAGAGGGATAGAGAGTTAGAAACATCCATGAGAGAGAAACATCGATCAGCTGCTTCCTGCACACCTCCTACTGGGGATGTGCCTGCAACCAAGATACATGCCCTTGACCAGAATCAAACCCGGGACCTTTCAGTCCACAGACCAACGCTCCATCCACTGAGCCAAACCGGTTAGGGCAGGCCTTTTTCTTTGGTCTTGAGAAGTTGTGAAAAAGGCAGGCAGGGTTCCAGGAGGACACGCAGCTGAGAGGGAGGAAGGGAGCTGGCATTTGTGGAGACTCCTTTGGGTACCCAGCACATGTTATCCCGCTGCAGCCTTAAAATAGCCCCAATAGACCAAGAATTGGAAACTGAGGCTCTGGCTGTCCAATGGCCTGTCCAAGTCACGAAGCTAATGTTTTTATCGACTGTATTGATTTTAATAAACACATGTTTACCCAGCACTTATCTGCCAGGCATTCTTCTAACACTTCACCTATATTAAAATGACCTATATTGAATCTCCCATTACACCCATTTCACAGATGAGGAAGCGTAGGCACAGAAAGGTTAAGTAGCTACTGAGTGGTGGATCCAGCCTGGAGCCCAGGCAGTCTGGCTTCAGAGTGTTCTTCAGGTATCTCTCCAGGGTTCTAGACCCACTCTTCTCCATACCTCCTTTCTCCCCCAGGGACAAAGGGCTGCAGCAGGAGAGGGAGCAGCCATTCTAACTGCCATGGAAGGAAGAAGCCTGCGGAAGAGGTGGTATTGATGTCACAGACAGTGCCATTCACCTCAGAGCCTCACACCTGGCACCTAGGGGGTGCTGAATACAAGCCCACTAGACTGGATCAGGAAGGAAAGTTCAAGGAAGGGGGAAGAAGGGAGGGAGGCTAAGAGGGATGCATAAACCACAATGCTAGCTCATGCTCTACTACCACCCCATGAACAGGTATTTTCAAACAGGCCCACACTCTTTTTCTTTTTTTTTTGGCCAACACAAGGTGACTAGTTAAACGGTAATTGAACATTCCCTATGCCACACTCCTGAGATTACTACAGCAAAAATGTGGGCCCCGCCCTAACCGGTTTGGCTCAATGGATAGAGCATCAGTCTTCAGACTCAACGGTCCCAGGTTCGATTCTGGTCAAGGTAAGGTGACCAGATTTTAACATTGGTAAAGCGGGATACCATTGACGGGGGAGGGGGGGGTGTCTTTTTTTTTACTATTATTACTTAAAATATTACAAAGAGTAGTACATATATCTCTCTCCAAAAATTGGGACTTTTTTAAAACGCCGCAGGATGCAGGACAAATTGTTAAAAATCAGGACTGTCCCACAAAAAGCGGGACGTCTGGTCACCTTAGGTCAAGGGCATGTTCCTTGGTTGCGGGCACATCCCCAGTTGGGGGTGTGCAGGAGGCAGCTGACCGATGTTTCTCTCTCATCAATGTTTCTAACTCTCTATCCCTCTCCCTTCCTCTCTGTAAAAAAACAAAAACAAAATAATAATATATATATATTTTTTTTAAATGTGTGCTTCCTCTTTGTATTCTAATGTATACAATGGGACACTGGGGATCGAGCCCACAACCTGGGCATGTGCCCTGACTAGGAATCAAACTATGACCTTCTGGTTCATAAGTTGATGTTCAACCACTGAGCCACACCGACCAGGCAACCAGCCCCAATTTTACCATGAGAAAGCAGCGCTTTTCCAAATGGGCTAAGTAACTTGTCCCAAGTTTCCCAGCTAAGAGACCTGGCACCCAGGCTCCCTGACTCCGAAGCTCATGCCTCTCATGCTGTCACTGCCACCCAGGATCCCCACACAGGAAAGCCCAGCCCCCACCACCAGCCCAGAGGCCCTGTCCCTCCCTCAAGCAGTTGCCTGAACTGGCCAGGTCTGTTCCTGTCTTAAGACCTGTGCCCTAGCCGTCCCCTCCGCGGGGAATGCTCTTCCTGTACGAGGATCTTCACGCAGTTGGCTCCTTCCTGCCATTCCGGTGTCAGCTCAAGTGTCACCTCCTCCGAAAAGCCTTCCTTGTCCACCCAACCTAAAATAGCCTTCCCGTCACTCTCTTGCATCACGGTGGTGTTTTCTTCCCAGCCGTTATGAATCTGGCGATTTCTGGCTTCGTTACTATTGTTAGTCTCGTCTCATGTGTAATAAGGGCTATCCATTGCATAGCACGCACTGACTCTGCGCCAAGCAGAGTTCCACCCAGTCAGTCCCTTAATCTTCAGCGCCATCCCTTATCGTAAGTTCTATTATTGGCCTCATTTCACAGAAGGGGGAACCGAGACAGGACAGCTCCAGTTACTTGTCCAAGATTCCACCTTCAAGAACGCTCTGCTCTTCGCCACTACGAACACGCCAGCCCTTCAACAACCACAAGGCAGCAACCGAATTTTTAAACGGGTACAGGATGCAAATAGACATTTCTCCAAAGACACATACATGGCTAACAAACACGTGAAAGTATGGTTGATACCACTAGTCATGAGGAAAATGTGATCAAAACCACCATAAGGTACCCCTTCACACCCACTCGGGCGGCTGTAATTTAAAAAGATAACTGGTGTCGGCAAGGACGAGGGGAAGGTGGAACCCTCGGGCAATGCTGGTGGGACCGTAAAATGGCGCGGCCACTGTAGGGAACCGTTTGGTGGTTCCTCCAAACGTTAGGCATCGAACTGCCTTGGGACCGGCGGTTCTACTCCTCGATGCTGTGTATCTCCAAGTGACTTGAAAACAGAGACTCAAAACGCACACGTGGACCCGAATGTTCCCAGCAGCGCTGTTCACAACAGCCGTTCCACACCGTGGGCTGTCGGTCAGCCACGGAAAGGACCGACGTACTGACACACGCTGCAAAAGGGAAGGCTCTGAGGAGCACATGCCGGCCGTGGCCCCCGGATCTGTCTCTGGCTTCAGCCATGTTTGGACGGGACAGGCCCAGGGACGCCCCCTCTGCAGCCTCGACCTCCCTCCCACCTCCTTTCCGGTCACCGCCTCCGGAACCGCGTCAGCCATCCTCAACCTCCGAGACCAGACACCGTTTTTTTGACCTTAACTCCTTATTGCCGAACAGCCATGAGCTCCCAAATGCGTCAGAATTATTCCACTGAGGTGGAGGCTGCCTCCGCACCTACCTCTCTCTGGGGGAGGATGTGGCTCTGGAGGGCGGGACCACGTCTCCCGCGAGGGGTCTGAGCGGCTCTTAAAGATGCAGAAGCAGCGTGGCGGCCGCCTTCTCTCCCAGGACGTGCTGACGCCTCCCAGGATGAGTGGGCAAAACTCAGGACCCATGGAAGCCGCCCTGGCCGTGGAGAGGAACCTGAGCCAGGCCCTGTGGAGCTGCAGACCCTCGGCTCTGTGACTTCCTGTGGAACCACTTCCGGGTGAGGCGGTGAAACTCTTCAGGATGGGCGACACCTGACACCGCAGCGGCGGCCCCAGGCTCACCCTCCAGCTCCACGGGGAGCCTTTCCCCTGGTGTCTGGCTTTTGCCTGAGCCTCTCTCCAAAACCGCTAGGCAACCTTTTCACCATCCCGGAGCCCTTTCCCGGGCATTGGACCACATGGAAACAAAAAAGTATTTTGCAGGAAAAAAAAAAAAAGCTGCTCAGTTGGTTGCAGCATCGTCCTGTCTACACCAAAAAGGTTCCAGGTTCTATTCCTGGTCAGAGCACAGACCTAGGTTATGGGTTCGATCCTGGCTGGGGCATGTACAGCAGCCAACCAATCCTTATTTCTCTGTCACATGGATGTTTCTCTCTCTTTCTCCCCCTGTCTTCCACACTCTCTAAAAAGCAATGGAGAAAATATCGTAGGTGAGTATTAACACACCAAAAAAAGATGGCTCTTGTGAAAAAAAACTGCCGGGGGTTTGTATTTTCATCCATTCATTTATCCCAAGAACAGTGAGTCTTCTGATTCTGGATTCCCAACGACAAACAATGGATGGGGGGGGGGAGGGGAAGGAAAGGAGACACCACAGAAAGCAGGTTGAACACGATGTTTATTAGAGCAGAAGAGAAGGAGAAAATTAGATGACCACACAGCTCCACGGCCCCAGGTGCTTCACTCTGCCCAACTAGACCTCCCCAAGTCCTGGGAGCAGGCAGCCTGTCCCCAGGCTCTGGGGGCCCAGCTCCATCTGCCCCAGTGAGCCCCTCGTGCTGCCCCCCCTTCCAACTGGGAGGAAGCCCCTGGGGTGGGGGTGGGGGCCACTACTTTAAGCAGTTGGTCTCAGTGAGCGATGTGGGTTAGTAAAATGAAGCAACACGTGCGTCTGCCATCGATCCCCACGGCAATCGTTGCCATGGCCAAAGTGTGTAAGGTCTGCTCGGACATCCTTTCCCGCAGCTGAAAAAACTAAATGCAAGAGGGAGCCTCCTCCAGTTTCGCCATTATCCGGGTCCATGCTGTCAAAGGGAAAGAACGAGAAAATATGGTGAACATGATGTTGATGAATCAGAGGGCGCAGAGGGGTGGGGAGGAGGACAGAGGGGGATTTAGGAGGAGGGGATGGCTGTCACTTCCTGAGCCCACCCTATGACAGGCCAGGCAGCTTGCTTTCCATGACTGGCTTTTTTCATGCTCAGACCCAGAACCGCCACATGAGGGAGGAGCTCTCACTGTCCTCATTTCACAGGTGAGGAGCCTGAGAGAGACTCGGGGCAATTTTCTCCAAGTGGAGTAGTGATCTGAATGCTCTCGGACTCCCAATTCCAAGTTGATCAGTGCCTCCAGCATCCTCGTCTTCATGTAAATGGAACTGTTAGGAGGGAGGTGCTGTGGACTCCTGTTTTCAGAAGCCACCATACCCTCACTCCAGCTCACCGGCAAGGCCTGTCCTACCCAGAGGCAGAGGCTTCAGCTGCCCCTCTGAGGGTGCTGCCCTGGGACTCACTCAACCCCAAAACCCCTCCTCTTGCCTGGCCTGCGCAGTGGTAATAAGTGCCTCCAATCATGGAGGCTCTGACTGTGCGCCAGACTCCACAGATATCATTACTGCCCCAGTTTACAGGTGCAGAAATGGAGACTCAGAGAGGTTAGGCGACTTGCCCAAGGCCACAGAGCGGAAACACAGAAAGCTGAACCCAAGTCTGCCCGATTCCAGAGTCTGAGCTCCTAACTGCTCCCTGGTTGTATCTTCTGGAAGAAGCCAAGCTCGGACTTCCAGTGCAGGAGGACCAGGGTCCCTGGTGCAAGGGGAGAAGCAGGCTCCAGAAGCTGCAGAGACCGGAACAGGGAGGCCTCCCCCAACCCCGCAAAAGCAGAACTTCTGTTAAAGCCCCTCAGAGGGTCTCCATGCCCCCCCCCCACACACACACACAAGACCCCTCATTACCGTCCTCATAAAGTATACAGGACTGGAGTGGACAGAAGGCTGACATACCATCCACCGCCCAGTACCAGGCAGTAGGTTCATCAGGCTCAGTGAGCCCCTCTATAAAACTGGATTAAAATGCACACCCTCAAATGACACAGGGGTCTTAAGAGGATCAAATGAGAGAACTTGGGTGAGCACCCCGACAATTACAAAGAGCGATGCTCAGAAGGGCGTGTTCCCAAGCCCACTCACAGTAGCACAAAATTACCACAAAGACGTAAGAACTCTCTTAACCAGAGATGGCATTCAGCCCAACTGCACCCTGCCCTGCTTCAGGGTACAGGTTACACAGGAGGAATGACATTCACTAGGCTTAACCTCGGGAGGGATTTGCTACTTTATGTAAGAGGATTTGGAAAGGGGGAAGGAGATGGATGTAGACAGTGAGGGAAGAAACAATAGGCTCATATGAGAATACGGTGCAGGATGGGGGTTGGGGGTTGGGGGGTGGGAGCAGGGTAAGCAGGGGTGCTGGGAGGGCCAAGCAGCCCTGCTCAGGGCAGGCAAAGACTAAACCCAGAGGAAGAGGGAAGACAGGCCAGGCACTTTCCCAGCCTGGAGGGCTATGGGAAGGCAGGAGAGGAGTTGCTGATCCTGGTGACAGTGGTGAGGATGGTGATGGGGGTCACTGGCTGAGCCCATGGGTACTGCCCCCACCTGGACAGACCCAAGCCTCAACAAGCCACACTTGTCCGATTTGAATTCCAGAACGACCTCCCCTGTTTGGGATCTCTTGGTGAGTTGATAGGGGTCAGGGTCCCCGGGGTAGAGGGGGCATGCAGGAGGCAGCCGATTAATGTTTCACTCTGCACACTGATGTTTCTCTCTCTCTCCCTCTCTCTCTTCCTCTTTCTAAAAATTCTTTAAAAGGTATTTTTTAAAAATATTTTTAGAAAAAATAAATAAGAAATGTTTAATGACTGTGCAAATGAATGATGAGGTGACCAAGTTTCCTGAATTTTTTTCTTTCCCCCAGGGCCCCTCGCAACCTGACTGCCAACAGCTGTTTCCCTGGTGCCATGTTCCGGGAGGCCTCTGAGTCCATGCACGGCGTCTCCTTGAAACAGAAGGCCTGAGAGAAGGCACATACCCGAGCGGATCCTGAGCCCCTTACACGGGATGGACCAGGTTCCTGTCGCAGTGGGGCTTGCAGTGAGGGTTCAGCCAGTGCTCCAGGAACTGCTCCTCTGCGCGGTGCTCCAGGCGGAGCAGGTGGTGCATGTACTCCTGTCAAAACAAACCCACAGGGAAGAGAGGCCTTTATCCACGGTGACAGGGTGACAGCGAGCTGCTGATGCGCAGAGTGGCTGTAGTTCTAACGCAGGAAGCCGCCAGACCAAGGGAGGAGAAACCACCAGGCCTCTGTCGAGACCACAGACCCACTCAGTGGGCAAAAGAAGGAAATCTGACAACCCTAAGTGCTGAGAGGGTGTGTGTCCATGGGAACTCGTATACACTGATGGGGTGTAACATGGACCAACCACTGTGGAAAACAAATGGTTACCTGAGATCCAGGCATCTCACTCCCCGTTGACACCCTAGCCCTGTGCTCCTCAAGCATTATCTGTGGTCAGAATCACCTGGAGGGCTGTGACAACACGGATTGCTGGGCTCCGCCTCCACAGTTTCCAGTTCAGTGGGTCTGGGATGTGGCGCCAGAATTTGCATTTCTAACAAGTTCCAAGCCTGTGCTGATGCGGCTGATCACTTCGAGGACAGAGAAACTCTTAAGTCAAGAGCTGTGTAGAAGGTTGTATAGCAATAAGTCTGTAGTAGCAAAACATGCCAAATACCACTCCCAGGAGAATGGATAAATAAATTAAGGTAGGGTCTCGCCATGGAATATTGTACAGCAGTGTTGTATATACTTATAAGTTAATTCAGCTACATACGACAGCATAGATGAGTCTTCAAAAGAGCACGTTGAGTAAAACAAAGCAAATCCACTAAGACATTTATAATGTGACCCCATTTTTATAAAACTCAAACATACACAGTAATATATTGGTTATGGCTACATGCAATTGTGATAAAATCATCTTTTTTTAAAGGCAAGGGATAACTATAAGGAAGCTGAATTTGCTATACTATTATCAAATAAAATGGACTTTGCCCTCATTGGTGTGGCTCAGTTGATTGGGTGTCATCCTGTGCGCCGAAAGGTTGCCGGTTTAATCCTAGTCAGGGCACTTGCCTGCGTTTTGGGTTCAATCCCCTGTAGAGGGCATGCAGGAGGCAGCCGATTCATGTTTCACTCTACACATTGATGTTTTTCTCTCTCTCTCTCCCCCTCTCTCTCTCTCTTCCTCTTTCTAAAAATCATTTAAAAGATATTTTTTAAAAATATTTTTAGAAAAATAAATAAGAAATGTTTGACTGTACAAATAAACGAATGATGAGGTATCCAATTTTCCTGAACTTTTTTCTTTCCCCCAGGACCCATGCAGTTTGAATTTGTTTTGGTTATCATGGTTGTTTTTAATTTAACTCATTGAAATGCACCCCGTGTCCTGGGCAGGGCAGCCAAGGTGGGAGTGGATGGCAAAAAGGCTCCTCATGGGACCCAGCAGTGATACCCCGGGAGCATGCTGGACGAGGTTGTGAGTTTTGGACTGAATTCTGCCCTGTCCTGCCCTCTCTGGGGAGTGTTTGGCCAGAAGAATAGTAAGTGGGAGGAACAGGAAGGCAATATGGAGTCTTGTAAATAAGGAACAAAGACTTCCCAGCACGTAGCTTTACTTACTCAACTATTCCTTGTAAGCAGTGGGCTGAAGGAACCCATGTTACCTGTTTGCTGGGCAATGTGGTGGAGAGGCTAAGAGGTCTGGGTCAGAATCTGGTTCAAAGCCAGACTCTGCCAATGTTGCTTTACTCCAGACTCAATTCATCCATCTGCAAAATGGGGGAGACACTAGCACTTATTTCACTGAGTTGCCAGGATTCAATGAAATCATAAAGTTCTGTGCCAAATATGTAGTCCCCATTTGCCCCTCTAAACGCGTTCTCACCCCTCCTTCACATGGCCCCGTGCAGGGAGCGGCTGACCTGGATGAACTGCAAGCACAGACTCCCTTGTCCAGGGGCTTCCAGTTGGGTATGACGTAGGGTGAGAGGAGAGAGGCTGGGGTGTTTGCTCCTGGTCCCTCCCCGAGGAGTCACGGCAGGTTGGCTGCCTCCCTCTCCTAAAGACCACATCTCCTCGAAGGCTGTACTCTCCAAGTCTGGGAACCATAACTTTCCCCTCCCCCTCCAGGACTAAGGGCTATCAGCCCTGGATCCTTGATCATCTCTTGTTGGTTTACCTTAATCCTGGAACAGCTGTGCAACAAGTCTCTTTGGGAAGCTCTCGATTGATTCTGGTGACTCCTAGATGAGAAACCCGAACATGTCTGGAGGCTGTGCATTGAGCATCTCTCCCATGAACTGGTCCACAGGAAACTGGCAATAAATGCCTGCTGAATGCAAGCCTGAAGCAGAGGGCCTCAACATGTGATCTGTGTTCCCCTCGGGGGGGTGTGAGGTCAAAACTATTCTTAGTACAATACTAAGACATGACTTAATTGCCTTCTGACGGTGTGCACTGATGGATAAAACTGGTGCCCTAGCAGAAGTCAAGGCAGTGGCTCCGACTATCCTAGAAATTACTGTGCCCTGTCTGGGTAGCTCAGCTGGTTAGAGCAACATCCCGATAAGCCAAGGTTATGGGTTCAATTTCCCATCAGAGCACATACAAGAATCAACCAATGAATGCATAAATAAGTGGAACAACAAATCAATGTGTCTCTCTTTTAAAAAAAAATCAATGAAAATAAAGTTGTATCTTTCACCATCATACACTCAGTTTAAAATCTACATATATAAAAGCCTAAGCAACCATTACTACTGAACAACTAGAACAACTAGTCGACCAGTTGCTATGATGCATACTGACCACCAGGGGACAGACACTCAACGCAGGAGCTGGCCCCTGGTAGTCAGTGCACTCCCACAGCCAACCTCTCTGCCCCAATTGGGGGTCCTGCTGGCCAACCTCCCATGGCCCCTCCCCCCCCCATAGCCGGTCCCCCCATTGACCCCAATTGGGGGGCCAGCCAGCCAACCTCCTGTGGTCCCTTCCCCTAGCTAGCCAGCCCCCCGATACGCCTCAATCATTGGCCAGGCTGAGGGACCACACCCGTGCACAAATTTGTGCAACAGGCCTCTAGTAGATAAGTAAATGTAAAATGTTCTTCAAAAAATTCAAATGTCAGTTTCACTGAACCAAGTCATGACACAGCAGGAAGCATGCAGGCTGCATGGCCGAGTACAATGGTCTTCATGGGGAAAAGCACTTGGATGATTGTTGGTGTCAAGGACTGAACTAGCCATGTTTTCTGTGCTTGTTTGGGAGACATCTTCTCAAAAATGAAGAAAGTGAGTTTGTCCCTTCAAGGAAAAGTACAGACAGGACGTGTCACAAAATGATAAAGTTTGAGTTTCCGAGGGGAAACTAGAATTTTAGAAAAGTTGTATTTACTCCCATGAGTCTGGCAGCTTTCCAATACTTAAGGACTTTTCTGATGAGGTTGGTGGTGATATTAACAAATATACAGCATTGATACAGCTTTTATTTTTTTAATATACTTTTATCGATTTCAAAGAGGAAGGGAGAGTGAGAAGGAGAGAGAGAAAGAAACATCAATGATGAGAGAGAATCATCAGTCAGCTGCCTCCTGCATACTCCCTATTAGGGATCGAACCTGGTTCATAGGTCAATGCTCAATCACTGAGCCACGCCAGCCAGGCTGTACACTTTTTGTAAGTATATGGTTGTCTGCCTTCTTACTCATTTAATACTGGTCCCACTTGGCCAACATCCACCTGCCTTTTTGATAGTAATGACCAACGAACCTAGTGCTTGGCACATAGTAGAACCTCAATAAAACTCACTGGAGAAATATACAAGTGAGTGAGTGAATTAATTAATTGACTGTTCTTTCTCCATAATCTTAGCAAGTCCCCCTTGGAAGGCGCCCCCAGCATCTGTGTCAATCTGCTCATTATAATAGCCCAGTCCAAATGTACTTAGGTATTTCACACTCCTGAGTAGCAGTTGAAATCATAGTTGCAGAAAAACAACCAAAACACACAGAGAGAGAGAAAAAGAGAGAGAAACGAGCACTGGTTTCCATGACAGTTCACTATTTATTTAAAATGTTATGAAAATAAATATGCCACAAAGGCCTACAAGCAATCATTAGTCAAAGATGAAAAGCCCAACTGCAAATCTGCTGAAAACCACAAATTCAACAATCGTGTTGGCTGAGTTAGAAATGACCTGACATTAATGATCATCTCAAATGTTCCTGGATCAAGACAGAAGAGCTAGATGGAAAACAAATTTTAATTTTTTTAGATTCCTTTCTTCAAGGGGAAAAAAATTTTTTGAAAACAAAACAAAAACCAATATCTGTGTTTCATGTCCAATGCCAAGGGTAACACTGGAAGTAAATAATTTAGCTGTAATTAAAGCAGAGATTGAAAGTGGTCCCTTCTTATGGCACTGAAGTGGTGTGATAATGAAATTATATACTTGCCCGGTTAGTGTTGCTCAGTGGTTGAGCGTCAAGCAATGAACCAAGAGGTCACGGATCAATTCTCAGTTAGGGCACATGCCCAGGTTGTGGGCTCAATCCCCAATCGGGGGCGGGGGGGCGTGCAGGAGACAGCCAATCAAAGATTCTCTCTCATCATTGATGTTTCTATCTTTCTCTCCCTCTCCATTCCTCTCTGAAATCAATAAAAATATTTTTTAAAATAAAATAAAATACCCACCAGAACCTGATCTAAGCTGAGAATCATAAATTGAACAGTTAATCTATTAAAGAGCAAACTGTTCCCAAGAAGACAAAATCCTTCATCAGGCATTTGCATGGAATTGAAGGCCCAGCAGCATGTGGGTGAATTATTCTGCTCATTAGTGGAAGTAGGCGATTGCCGAGGCAGAAGGCTGGCTCTGAAGTTAACCGCGCTGCAACACCTGAAGGCCTGCTAAGCCCTAGAAGGAGGCAGGTCCGTGATGCGCACAACTCACTGGTCTCAGTCGCTCCTAACTGGTCTTTGGGATCATGGGGAACAAAAGGGTAATGGAGTGACTGCATACATGTGTCAAGGGGCTAACCATGAAAGTGTATTTCACAAAGGCTACGTACAATAAAGTTCAAATGATTTATACTTGCCCATTCCTTAAAGGGAGACAGACCAAAATGGAAAGCATATTCCCAGGACACACAAGTACTTACGAAAGACATAATTTTAGCTGAGATGTCATCCTTTTGAAGAATTTCCATGCTTCCCCCCAGCAGTTGGCAAATAATTTCTTCCCTAAAATTTGAGACGATTATGAGAAATTTAATGAATTTGAGGGAGGCGAGAGAAAAGATTTCTAGGAAACAGTCTCCAGGTTCTGCAGTAGAGTTATGTCCTGTCAAATGTCTCCCCAGGAGAGAAGCAAAGGAAGGAATGGAAATAAATGTGAGCATTTAGTAAATGTCAAATGTTGTGCTTGGTGCTGGGGACCCAGAAGTGAACGGAACAGCCCATCTGCTCAAGTCGTTTAGAGCAGACTCTGAGGAGAGACAGATTTTTTTAAGTCAAAAACAGCAATCTTGTGCTGTGAGTCGATGCCATGGGGATGCTCGGATTCGTGGTAGAAGGGCAGGGCATCAGGAAGGCCTCGCGAAAAAGGCGTCATGGAAGGTGAATCTCTACAAATGAGTAAGAGTGAAAATCAGGTAAACAGGAGCAGAAGAAACAGGCACAGAGGCAGGTCTGCAAGCGAAGCACTCCAAACACACCATCATTCCAGACAACCTGCTTCTTCTCAGAGACTTCTAATGCCAATGAGTAGCCCCAAGGTGTCCATAGAGACACCTACAAGTCCATTCTTGATTCCTTGTCCTCCCTCATTGAGCCTGCTCATCCCACCCCAGAAATGGCCAACTGGTCTCTAATTCAAGGCACCATAATCATGCCCCCACCGTAAGGTTTTACCTTAACACCTCTACTGGAAAACTCTCTTGGAGGACAGGAGAATAAATCATGTGTGTATCTGTTCTTTAACCTTTTGGGTAGTAATTGGATGATGTGTACTAAAAGCTTTTAAACTATTCATATCCTTGGATCCAATAATTTGTTTTCCAGGACTATATCCTTAGCAAATAATTAAAAATATCCAAAGCACTTTAGGAAAAAAAAGTGTTCAGAATCTATATATATAAAAGCCTAGTGACCAGAACGGTGGAACGACCAGAACAACCAGTGGCTATGACATGCTCTGCGGCAGCCAACCACCCTGATACAGGCCCCAATTGGGGGCAGGGCTGGCCAGCAAACCACCCACAGCCCCTCCCCCCTGCAGGCCCAGCCCAACAAGCCCCCATCAGGGCAGACCAGCCAGACCCCCCCGTGCACAAATTCGTGCACCAGGCCTCTAGTGTTGTTTATAACAGAAAGGTAGTAGAAATGATCCAACTACCTAACAAAAAAGGGTAACTCAGTATCATCATTATGGTATAAAGAGCTTATAATAATATGAGGAAGTGTATATGTTATAGAGAAAAACTAAGATAAGAAATGGTAGAGTATGGTCATACTTTTTTAAAATATATGCCAAAAACCTAAACAGAAATACATCAAAAAATGGCAAGGCTGTTTTTGAGGAGAGGGAACAAGATTACACCTGACTTTCTTCTTTTGACTCCTTCTTCATTCGCAATTTTTTAAAAATATATTTTATTGATTTTTCACACAGAGGAAGGGAGAGGGATAGAGAGTTAGAAACATCGATGAGAGAGAAACTTCAATCAGCTGCCTCCTGCACAACTCCTACTGGGGATGTGCCCACAACCAAGGTACATGCCCTTGACCGGAATTGAACCTGGGACCCCTGAGTCTGCAGGCCGATGCACTATCCACTGAGCCAAACCAGTTAGGGCGCAATTTTTCTATAATAAATACAAATGGATTGAATTTTTTATTATTTGTAATTGTACAAACTAGTACATGAAGATATTGTTGCTTAAAATCCAAACATCAAATATAGTTCCCTAGATTGCCACCAGTGATCCTACTCTCCTCAATATGATGATACACTTAACATTCAACTAATCATATTTCTAGACCTTTTTCTAGACATGTACAACTATACAGATATACCTATAAAATATATAGTATTGTTTTGTGTGTATTAGAAGGCCAGGGGAGAAAGAGAAGGTGACATTGAGAATGAAGAGGAAGAACTAATGGGAAAATGAATTGCAAGCAAAGGGAATCATTTGTGGCCTGGCCAGCTAGCATGGCTCAGTGGTTGAGCACCATGTGCCTGGGTTTCGGGCTCGATCCCCAGTGAGGGGTGTGCAAGAGGCAGCCAATCAATGATACTGTCTCATCATTGATGTTTCTATCTCTCCTCCCTTTCTCTCTGAAATCAATCAAAAAATTTATTTTTTTACAAACAGGAATCATTTGTGAAAAGATGCTGAGATCAGAGACAGAAGATGCTGAGCAGAGAGAGGAGGGCCTAGTTGAAAACCAGTGAGAAGTTCTGGGTGACTGGAGCATACATTGCCCAGAGTTCTGGGCTGGGACCGCATTTGAAATAGCAAGAGTTTAGACTAAAATTCTGAAAATTAAACATAAGCACAGTCATGACTGAGAAAATGTTCAGGGAACACTCAGAATATTTTTCCACCTTCCTCCCTCTAAACACACACCCAGCCCCTTCTTTCCACACAGCTCTGTCTTCATCGGTTTTTCCCCAGGCAATGTCTTTCCTTCCATTAGAATCTTGAGGCTTCATTATACACAATGTCTTCACGAAACCAGTGCTGGAAGTCCTAAATCAGAGCCTGAAGTCAACTGAGCTGAACCCTACATGTCCCCAGATGGGATGTCCCAATGGAATATCCCAGTCTTCCAGGAGGGCTCATGCCATTCCTGTGATGTCTAGGCTCCCAGTCCCCCAAATTTCTGAAGATTTGGGGGCCACATTTCTCCTGAATTCGTCTCATAGCCCGTTTCTCCACCACTATAGCTTCCAGACCCGAGTGATTTCCTTCGTCTTTCATCAGCCACCTTCACCCATACACACCGACCACCTCTCATTCTTCGAAAGAACCACTAACACAGGTAGCTGCACCAAGCAGACTTTTCCTAAGATTTGGCGGTTGCATGGGATAATAATGACACAAAACAGAAAACAACCTCAACTCAATGTCAGGCGTTGCCATAAAATCAATGCACCAGCTGCTTCCTACCACCAGGAATTTCTCAGTGGTGTGCCTCTGAGCACCTACCCTCCCACCTGCCTCTTTCTCTCTCTGACCCCTCCTCTCATCCCCCACCACTGGACCTCCCAGGCTCTTCCTCCCAGCTGTTTTCATACATTCGAAACCCCTCCTGCTTTCTTCCCCAGATCATGTCTCCCCATTAGTTTCTCTCCCCATCCCCACTGCAGCCTTCCCTTCCTCCATCAAGGGTGCCAACCAGATGCTCATACTCCTCTGGGTGCAAGCCAGTCCTTCCCAAATGCAGAGCACCCCATGATCTTTCCCATAGCATTCTGTCCTTCCCACCACACGGTCAGAAAAGAGCACCTGCTGCAGTGAATCAATGAAATACACCTGGTCCAACCAGTCCTAGCCCTGAACCTGCTTCCAGAAACCCTACCATCCCTCATAACCAACATCTGTGAACATTTAAGCCAAGTGTCAACATGATAAACATGGCTTAGCAGCTACTCTTGGGGAGAGACTACTGCGAATCTTCATACCTGTCTTTTTTTTTTAAATATATATTTTACTGATTTTTTTACAGAGAGGAAGGGAGAGGGATAGAGAGTTAGAAACATCGATGAAAGAGAAACATCGATCAGCTATCTCCTCACACCTCCCACTGGGGATGTGCCCGCAACCAAGGTACATGCCCTTGACCAGAATCGAATCTGGGACCTTTCAGTCCACAGGCCGATGCTCTATCCACTGAGCCAAACCGGTTAGGGCTTGTCTTCCTTTTTAATTAATTCCTGCTACCTCCCCAAACCACGGTTCCTTCATCCTCATCAGCGGCTTCTTCCTCTCAAAAAGGGTTTAGTTTTGCACAGTCCCTCAGAGGGAAGAAGCAAAATAAAATAACCCAACTAGTCATCTCATGGTAATTTCAAGTTAGCGGTGAGCACACGAGTCTCCTGGCTCAGCTCCCAAAGGCACACGCCGTCCCCAGAGATCACTACCTGTGTTATTTGTCCCAGCCCACCTGTCTGTCTCCTGGGTACCATGGCAAGGAGGCGCAACAGCTCGTCCAAAAATGTCATGTCCCGTTTCCCTGAATGGATATGTGAAGCCCAGTGTTTCAGAGGCTGTGTCCTGAGACTCTAAAAGGCTCCTGAAAACCAGTTCCAATCACATCATTCTCTGCTCACAGTCCTTTGACAGGTCCCTGAGCACAGAAGGAAGGTCAGCTCCGCTGTGCCAGCCAGGACTTCCAACCTGGCTCTCAGAGGACCTCTGTGGCCATGGAGCCCGAGTCAAGGTCAAAAATGGAAGAAGAGGAGGTGGGAGCTGGCAGGTAGAACTGCCACGAGGGCTCATAAACTACGACACAGGGACCAAGGAGTTAGGAGCCTAAGCCCCTTTGATTCATGGGGAACCACACCTTCCTGCCTTTGCCAGTTGGAGCCCCAGGGACCCTCAAGCCAGGCATCCTGCCCACGCCCATGCCCGGCCCCCTTTGAACCCTCTTCCCCATGCTTGACCCCACCCTCTCTTGGTTCCTCCTAAATCTCCCCAAATTCCTTCGCAGCTCTTGAGGTTCCTCTTCCCCAGCCCACCTCTGAGCATTATGTTCTCAGACTTCAATCCTGGGCCTCTTCTCTTCTAATTGCTGCCCAAACCATGTGTCTAAAGCCCTAGTCTGCACTCCCCGACCTGAAAAATCCTCCAACATCCTCCACTGAACACAAATCAAAGTCCGAGGCACTCGGATCCTGCTTGGCCTTACCCCTGCCCGTCTCCCAGTGTCCTTCCCCCCAGAGCGCCTGGATATTCCGAACCACCTGGGTTTCTTCAACCAAAGGAAACAGCCACGTCCACCCCTAACAGCATGAAGTCCTTGCTTTGTTTCAAAACCACTTTGTACAATAGCCGCTTGCTGAGTCCTCTGTGTCTGCCACCAACTCTGAGCAGAAGCCCAGGCCACTGTCTGCAGTCTCTGCACCCCCCAGGCCAATGGAGTCCAATGCTCATGGAGTCATTACTATTTGCTGAGTACTGTTGTAAGTTCCTTACTATGAATTACTTTATACTAAGCTCATAAAATAATGTTTTATTGTTTTATATTTTTAATACATTTGTATTGATTTCAGAGAGGAAGGGAGAGAGAGAAAGAGATACATCAATGATGAGAGAGAATTACTGATGGGCTGTCTCCTTCATGCCCCTGACTGAGAATCAAACCCACAAGCCGGGCATGTGCCCTTGATCGAAATTGAACCCAGGACCCTTTAGTCCGCAGGCCAACATTCTATCCACTGAGCCAAACCCGCTGGGGCTGCAGTGGTTGTTTTACATTGTTAGTTGTTTTAATAATGTAAGTGATAATATTTATTATTAGTATTTTGTAGGTGAGGGTCCTGAGGTGCAGAAATGTGAGGAAACGTCCCCAAGGTCACACAGTTACAGAAGGGAGATTCGAACCCAGACCATCAGCATTCCTCATCACTGTGACGCAGCATCTCAACAAGAGCCTCTTAAATGAACTAACAGGATCATTCACGTGATTTTGAAGCCAGTGAAGGTAAGCAAACACTGCTATAGACCCTTCTACACCTCCACATGGAACCCATGAAAAGAGGGTGTGCCAGCTGAAGTGGGCACCGGGTGAGAGATCAGCCTGGGCACAGACACGGCTTCCCAGGCATGCTAACTTTGTCCCTGCGACTTCTACCCGCCCCTGGGTGGGACACAAATACCAGGAATGTCATTATTTCCACCGCCAGAGGGAGGACCAGCCAGGCCCCAAGTGGCCTGTGGCCAGTGTGGCCGGTTCTAGAAACACCCACCACAATCACCATCACGAGACGCAGGCAGGGGAGGGGCCCTGGTGTTGAAAGACCAGGCTGGCGGACACCACAAACCCACAGGGCAGAGCTGAGGCCAAAGACCAAAACTGAGGCACAAGGTAAAGGCAGAAAAGTCCTCAGGCAGCTGGAGCAGAGCTTCTGCCTACCCAGAGAGGCTGTCGTTGGCTGACTACGTCATGGTCCGGCCCACCGGAGCCCAAGGGAAGAGGGGTTGGCACCTGCTAGGGGGCACAGCTCTTTAGCAGCCGGTTCAGAGCTGACACCCAGCAGGCTACTCGGAGTCCTGGGACTCCGCCATGGGCCCAATGTTGGCATTTTAAATACTGTGTGAGCAGCAGGCAAGGAAGCTGGCCCCTCCGCAGGAGGAGGCAAGAGTGAAAGGTGAGGTCACATGACACCTCGATCCTGCACACCCTGCTGGGCTGGGACCAGCACCCATTTTCATTTCCTACTGAAGGGACATATCAATGGCACCCTCCCTTCGCCATGGCCTGAGCCCCGCACTCACCCGCATGGGCTCGTCAGGGAACCCGGGTTTGCTCGGCCTGTCCTGGCGCCTGGACCTCAGGAGCTGTTTGGCCTCCTTTTCCGTCAGAATCGGGGAGGCCCCTGGAAAAATCAGGACAGGGCCTTAGGGACTCTTGGGGCACACGAGCTCACAGTGCAAGGCAAATGATTAGCAAGTTCAATGTCAGTCAAAACACAAAAGTTCTTTCACAGGGCCCAGTCCCAGGGGACGTGGCATTCCAGGCGGCTCCAGAGGAATTCTAAATGGTTTCTAATATGGTTGCCTCAGAGCCAGTCCTGCAAACTTAGACATCTTTACCGATTGCAATGGCCTGTTCCTTCATAAGTGGGTGTTAATTACATGTTTTTCAAGGCATATTTTCTCCAGTTCTCCAGACCATGTGTTCTCGTCCCATAGGTTTGCCTTGTGGCATTTTTTTTTTTTAATCCTCAATACACTAAACCAAGTTAAAGCTGTTACTGGAAAATACCCCGTGACAACAAGATTATGTTCAACACGTCATCACGCATGGTCCCTCAAACAAGATATTTGATAATAAAATTATATTGTGTTTTCATAAACACACACAAACTCTAAAAGGCATCATCACATGAAAGTCTTCCGAATTTTGTGATCTCATATGAACGCTAAAAGAAGGCATACGCGAAGATTTACCAGCGTTTTTGAGAATTAGTATTCAAACACATCTAAATATTTAAAACAAAATGTCTCCCTAAGGATACCAACGCTGGGAGCCTGCTCTTAGAAAAACAAGTCATTGAATTATTATACATGAATATGCACTTATACAAACAATACACATCTTATTTGAAAACAAAAAAAAAATACCTTAAAGACATAGACTAGACTTATTTCAGTTTATCACGTCTGCCTAGAAGTAGGCTGCGTTTTTGCAGTGAATGCTCACCTGAGAAGGTCAGGAAGGTGAGAAAGAGCGCAAACACAAATAATTTCTTCATCCTGCCTGTTCGTGGCTCTGCCTGCTGCAGAATGAATCGCACCCCGGGAGCCAGCCTATTTGAAGGAAGCCGTGTCCAGTCCCAGGCTATTTATGCTTTGACTAGCAGCGAGGACAAGGACCAAGAGGACCCTGTGATGCTAAGTGCATCTGACCCTGAGGCTTTAACACAACCACGAAAACATCTCCCTCTGAATTCCTACAAATAAATGCTCATCCTAGGCAGGAAGTTATCCCTCTGTAATATGACTTGCAGAGCTTGAACTCGAGAAAGCAACATGCGACACCCGTGTCACTTACACAGATCTATGTGCAAGCAGGGAAATTAGCAAAGGGCACCATGAGGATGAAAAAAAATTTTTTTTGCTGACTTTGGAGCCAGAAAGACCAAGATTCGTGTCCTGGCCTCACCTCCTTCTCACAATGTAACCTTGGGTAAGTCACCTCTCCTGAACTTCAGTTTCCCCTCCAGTAAAAAGGAGTGACAACAGCAGCGCCTTTCTTGTGGGCTGTGATTAGGAGGGAGGGAGGTGAACCGCAGGGTAGCTAGTACTACTCACCATTCTCCATCTCCCTTTCACAAGTAAGGAAGTGAGGTTCAGGCAGGTGAAATCATATCCACGTGCGCACATTATGGTGCTGAAATAGAGCCAAGTTCTCTGTTTTTAAAGCCTTGTGCAATATTCTACCATTAAGACTGTAAGTAGCCATATTCTATGCCATTTATTTTTTCAAAGACAATAAAACTGCAATTAGCTAAAGTCCTTTTAAATTTAAATTGCCTAGCCCTAACTGGTTTGGCTCAGTGGATAGAGCATCGGCCTGTGGACTGAAGGGTCCCAGGTTCGATTCCAGTCAAGGGCATGTACCTTGGTTGCGGGCACAACCCCGGTAGGGAGTGTGCAGGAGGCAGCTGATCAATGTTTCTCTCTCATTGATGTTTCTAACTCTCTATCTCTCCCTTCCTCCCTGTAAAAAATCAATAAAATATATATTTTTTAAAATTTTTAATTGCCTACTGCCCAGCTGGTGTGGCCCAGTGGTTGAGCATCAACTCATGCACCAAGAGGACAATGGTTTGATTCCTGGTTAGGGCACATGCCAGGATTATGGGCTCAATCCTCAGGGTGGAGGTTGCGGTGGGGAAGGGAGGAGAAGAAGGGGAGTTGCAGAAGGCAGCCAATCAATGATGTTTCTCTTTCATCGATGTTTCTATCTCTCTATCCCTCTCCCTTCCTCTCTCTCTAAAAATCAATAAATCAAATTTATTTTTAAAAAAATAAATAAATTGCCTACCAATATCACATAAAAGAATTATTAAATGTATTACAAAACTATGCCTGGACAGTATGTGACATTTGTTTGGGATAAAATTCTCAATTCACAGCCATGATCTGATGTTTTGGTGGTTACTTTGCCAGCTCAAAAGAAAAGAGTACCCTCTCGGTACTGTCTGCGTTTATGCTAACGCTGTGTAACTGATACGAAACCTAAATGTTCTGCCCACTCTGTTGGTATAAAGATAGTCTGAAGAGCTTGAAAGCAAGAAAAACAAAACTCATACATTGGTAGCAAAGTTGCCTTGTATGTTAATTTGCCCAAAATTAGATGTTTGGTTTTATGTATTCTGTCGCTATTAACATTTTTCTGTGTTTATACAGTTTTCAATAACTGAGGAATTTTAGGGGCATTATTTTAGAAACAAATTTGTCACATTAAACATCTTGGGTTTTTTTAATGTACATTGTCAACTTGTTTATTTCTTTTGCTCTTTGTGATTAGATCAAACACTAACTGTATTATCTTCTCAAATAAACATCATCTTTTGTGAACCAGAAAAAACAACTCAGACCTAACTAGAAATTTCTAGTGTCCAATGTAATTTTACTATAAAGTGTTTTTTTCATTCAGTAACTTTTGTTTATATCAACGCTGTCCAATAAAAACATAATGTGATCCACAGATGTAAGCCACATGTGTAGTTCACATTTTCCTAGTAGCCACATCTTTTTAAGTAAAATAACACATGAAACCTTTTCTATTATATTTTATTTCACATGAAATATCCAAAATATTCTTATTCCAACATGTAATTAGGATCAACAAATTACAAATGAGATATTTTCCTTTTTTTTTTTTTGTACCATGTCTTCATAATCTGGGACGTATTCTACACTTACATATTTCACATGCTCAGTCACCACATGTGGCTCATAGCTACCACAATGGCCAGCGTGGGTCTAGACCCTTCCATCTTTTTTAAAAAAATATATTTTTATTGATTTCAAAAAGGAAGGGAGAGGGAGAGAGAGATAGAAACATCAATGATAATGATGAGAGAAAAATCATTGGTCGGCTGCCTCTTGTGCACCCCCTACTGGGGATCAAGCACATCCTGGCCAGCAATCAAACCTTGATCTCCTGTTTCATAGGTGGACACTCAACCACTGAGCCACACTGGCCAGGCTAGACCCTTCCACCTCTATCGCCAACACCCAAGTGTAGGCTACTGCTACCTCTTACCCAGCTTCCTGCACCAAGCTCCCCAGTGCTCCCCCAGCTTTCCTTCCTGTCCACTTCAGCCCATTCTCCGCGCAACAGCAATGAGCATCTTCTTAAAATAGAAAAATAAAATATAAATTGGACCTCGTCATTTCTCTGCTTAAGAACTCTACACTTTGTAACCTATATGAATGTCTGTATGCTGTGCTGTACTCCTGAAACGAACACACACACAAATGTTAAATGCACACTAAAACTGAAAAATAAAATAAAAAAATGTTTATGAGAAAAACAAATCTTACGTGTTTAAAAATAAGAAAAGTTATGAATTGGTTCCTTCTGGAATTTTCCAGTTAATATATTTGGACCTCTATTGGCCATAGGTAACAACTTCAGAAAGCAAAACCGCCAATAAGGAGGCAGGATTGTACTGATTTTGTGAGTCATCCTAATGAAGGCAGCGGTAACCAAGTGTAGTCAAACGTACAAAAGATGTTTGGTTTTTGCTCAAGTTCGAAATGCCTTATTTCTCAGCATGAGGTTTACTAGTCAATCTCCTTTGTATATTACATTTACTTACAGTTGCTGAATCAAGACTATTCTGAAGAGATAGAAAAGAATCCTTCTTTATTTCCTCACAAAAATCAGAATCCTTACTGGGCCCCACAAGACCCTGGCTTGAAAGAGACCTTGCTTTGGGCAATGGGCGCAGGACGCTGTGTGCAGATGTGTGCTGTTGAGTTGTGCACCTAAAACCTGTGTGGTTTCCAAACCAATGTCATCCCAATAAATTAATGTTTTTTTAAGAAAAAGAACCTGTATTACCAATGCCTGCTGCCTTTCCCAGCCCCACTCAGATCACTCCCCTCCAGCTCACGCCAATCCAATCACACTTAGTTTCTTTCAACCTAATAAGTTCTTTTCCACCTCAGGACTTTTGCACATTCTCTTCCTCCCTCTTTTAATGCCTGTATCCTTCCTGTCCTTCAGGTTTCAATTTGAAATGTCTCTTGCTCAAGCAAGCCTGCCTTTACAAGCCTACTTAATGCACCATAACTATCTCATAGCACTCACCACAATGTGTAAATATTGTCTCTATTTGTATATATTTTTAAATCTGTCTTCTTGACTGGACTGTAAGCTCTAAAGTAAGATTCAATTACTTTCTTTTTTTTCTTTTTTTTTATTTTTTACATTTTTTTAAATTACATAAAGCTTTACATTTACAGAAAGGAAGGGAGAGGAATAGAGAGTTAGAAACATCAATCAGCTGCCTCCTTCCTGCACACCTCCTACTGGGGATGTGCCCACAACCAAGGCACATGCCCTTGACCAGAATCGAACCTGGGACCCTTCAGTCTGCAGGCCGACGCTCTATCCACTGAACCAAACTGGTCAGGGCTCAATTACTTTTCTAATTTGAAAAAAGGAGGGACCGCTCGTGAACTGGAGAGGTAGTGCTGGAGAAAGTCAGGGGCCTGCATCCCACCCTGGGATGCTGGTTCAAGGTCTCCAGTGGAGAGGGCCCTCCAGGTGTGATACTGGCAGGGACATTCAAATGCCCATCAGCCGGGCCCCTGAGGGCATTGTTCCAAAGGGTGAGGGGAGTGCTATGGAAAAACTGAAAAAGCAAAGTCACCTGTTGTGATGTCCCTCTGGCGGGGAGAATTCTCTTCTACCTCCCCCCCACCCCAAACCCCACCCTACTCCCTCCTTCCCAGAAACAGCAGCAGCCAGATCAATTAGGTGAGTCAGTAGGGCTCACAGCAGAAGGTGCAATTTCCCAAAAATCCACAAGGTGGCAGAGTAAAAGAGCAGAACCAGGGACAACCAAGATCAGGAAATTCAAGGCCACTAAGGTTAACTAACTATTCTAGAAGTTGCCAGCAATCCCAGAGAATCTACTGGATGCGGAAAGAGATAGTGCCACAGACTATTTTCCTATGATTTTAATTCACTTGAAGTTCTTCACCAGATGCTCAGGCCTAGGAGAGCTAATTGAGAAAATATAAAGAAAGAATGCTACCATCCACATTCACAGCACACTGACATAACTAACGTCTTCACTTGCGTGGGTCTCCCATCTTTTTAAACTGTCCTAAACAGTGATAAAGCTGACAGCTCCTGACGTGGTTGCGCTGAATACTTCTTTAGAAGAGTAAGACATGATTTCAAATTCTGTGAGCTAAAGAAACTTCAAAGACAAGAGAACATCTTTTTTTAACTATAGAAAGATGTTGACTCTGTCCCAAGAGACTTACAATGTGTCCAGAGTCAATTAAATAAATTCGAACATCCCTTTATGTAGTTGGGTTTTTTTGTGGGGGGTTTTTAAATATACTTTATTGATTTTTTACAGAGAGGAAGAGAGAGGGGTAGAGAGTTAGAAACATCGATGAGAGAGAAACATCGATCAGCTGCCTCCTGCACACCCCCCACTGCGGATGTGCCCACAACCAAGGTACATGCCCTTGACCGGAATCAAAGCTGACACCCTTCAGTCCGCAGGCTGACGCTCTATCCGCTGAGCCAAACCAGTTAGGGCTAAGTAGTTGTTTTTACCTTTTTTTTTTTTTATTGTCTGACTCTCCCACCAGCATATAAACTCTGTATTTTTACAAGGTACATATAATTCCTTTACAGTTTTTAATAATAGTAACTCCATAAATTGCATGTGCATACATACACCCATTAATTTGCAAGCATACTGTGCGGGCAGCTGTGGTTGACTGAATTATTAGCATTCATTCACCACCACCACCACCACCACTGCCTATCCATGCTGTTTGCCACATGACTTTGCAGTCCTGCCCCTTGACCTTGGGCTCCACCAAGTGACTTGCTTTGGTACCAATGGGATGGTAGCAAACTGACACAAACAGGGGTAGAAAGTGTATTTGCCTCCTATACCACTGCTGTTGCTACCCAAGGAGCTCCCCCAGATAGCTACTGCCCCTTCGAACTGAGCCTCGGAATTAATTCACATGGAAAGTACTGAGCAAGGAACCAAGGCTACACATGTACAGCTTACAGGAGACCCTCTCAAGCCAGCCTAGCTCAGTGCACTCCCAGCTATCACAGCCTGAAGCAGAGCTACCACCAACCTGCAGATGCCCGAGGCTAAACTATTGTTATCCTAAGCCACTGGGCCTGGGAGTGGTTTGTTACACAGCAGTACTCTGACAACAGCTAACTGTCACAGGGGATTCTGTTGGGATGGTTAGTGTGTCCAAATCTGGAGCTATGGGATCTAAGTTAATCATAGGATCCTGATGGATGCTTCCTTCGAAAGTGAACACACATCCACCCTGGAAGGTCGCGTGGTGTAATGATCAAGGTTAGGGGCTCCAGAGTCATCAATAGACCTGGGCTTGCTTGCATCCCGGCTCTGAAATTTATTACTTGTGTTACACTTACGCCGTGACTTTGGGCAAACTATCCAAATCACTGTTTTCTCATCTATAAAGAAAAGAATAAAACTTACCTCACAGGATTTTGAGACATAAGAGAGAAAGCACGCGTAAAGTGTTGGACAGATTTGGGAAGGGGCTAGCACTTGGAAACCACTGTTGTCGTTGCTATTACTATCATTCCTTCTTCTCTTTGTGAACTCACCCTTACACGTGCATACCCACCCCATTCTCAGATACGTGACAGAAAGTATGTAAATATCGTTGTAACAACCAAATGATAGATTAATCACATGCATATTAAGATATATAATTTTACATGTTGCTGAAATAAAAATGCATCTGAATTTGAAAGAAAATGGGGCCCCTTCTGAATATGAGTGGATTTCCGCCCTGGATGTCCACACCCCAAGCCCTCCAGTTCTCTTTCCCTTTTCACGCCCTCAGCATTCTACACAAACACGCACTTTCCTGTTGGGAGCAGCGACACAATGGCATGATGGTTTGGCCTTGCACAGGGGCCTTTCCGGCGGCTTCCCCAAGGGGGCTATCATTTCTGCCCGGGGCCAGGACATTGGCCTCAACTTACGTCTGCCCAGCAGGTAAGGAGAACCACGGTCCTCGGCAAGGTCCTGACGGCCAGTGCCGGGCGTCTCTCCCACCTAAACAGGAATGCCAGGAGCACTGGCAAAGGAATGCAAGGTGGTACAAACAAACACGCGAGGGGAGTGGGGCATGAGCAGAATCCGTGGTGAAACCACCCCCAAGGCTACTGTCATGTTACATTTCATTCAGGAAAAGTGCTGGGCCTTTAAGGGGGAGAGAACAGCTCTGGTTCTTCAGGGGAAAAGTACTGAAATGTGTGTGGTTTTTCCCTGTGGGAGCTCAGTTGAGATAAGCTTCAGTGAGATAAGAGCAAGTCTAGCAAAGGCACTCAAACCTTCAGGCACATCGGAGCCACCTGGAGGCTCAGGAGACATCCGAGAAAGCCTTGGAAGTGGAAATGAAGACAAAAGGAGCCAAAGAAAAGCAAATTGGGGCAGACATGATGCAGGCTGACATGGCAAACCACCACCACCACCAAAATCTGAGAGATCCTTTTTTTTTTTTTTTTTTTTTTTTTTTTGCTCCCATGAAATGTAAACAGGATGCTGTAAAAAGGAATATTCAGAAAAAGAAATCAACAAAGAAGTTTTCCAAAATTAGAAACCATAATATAAATTAAAAACGAAATTAAAAGATTCATGGTTAGAGCTATGGAAATTTTTTAGAAAAACAGAGCAAAAAGGAGAGCAAGAGAGAGTTGTTTAAAAAAAAAGAATAAGAAAGAAAAAAAAATTTTTAAGAGAACCTTTATCCAAATGAGTTGAAAATTTATGTCCACACAAAAAAATCTGCACACAAATGTCTACAGTAGTTTGTTCATAATTGCCAAAACCCAGAAGCAACCAAGATGTCCCTCCGTAGGTGAATAAACAGGCAAATCCAGACAATGGGATATTATTCAGCGTTTAAAAAGAAATGAGCTCTCAAACCTTGAAAAGACTGAAAAGACATGGCGGAACCTTACATACATATTACTCAGTGAAAGAAACCAATCTGAGAAGGCCACATCCTGCATGATTTCAACTATACGATATTCTGGAAAAGACAAAAATACTGAGATAATAAAAAGATCAGGTTGCCAGGGGTTAGAAGGGAGGTGGGGACGAAGAGCTGGAGCACAGAGGACGTTTAGGGCAGTGAAACTCTACTGTATAACACTGGAATGGTGGATACATTTGTCCAAAGCCATAATGCACAACGCCAAGAGTGGGCCCTCATGGAAGCAATGGACTTTGGGTGATAATGGTGGGTCAAGGAAGGTTCCGCAGATGTGACAAATGTGCCTCTGGTGCCCCAAGATGACAGAGAAGAGGCTGTGCATGTGTGGGGAGAGGGGACATACGGGAACTCTGTACTTTCTACTCCATTTTGCTGTGAACCTAAAAATACTTTAAAAATAAAGTGTATAAAAAAATAAAAAATAAATAAAATAGTGTGTATTTTTAAAAAGGGAGAAGTAGAGAGGACTGCCTAGGTTTAATGTTCAAACAACAGAAGTATCAAAAAAGAGGAATATGTACTGTCAAAGCACTGGAGAAAAAGAGAAGATTCTACAAGCTTCCAGAAAGCAAAAACCAGGCCCACTCACGGGACCAGGGATAAGAATAACCTCAGACCTCTCTTCAGCGACAGTAAGAGCAGCAGAAATAGAACCACGTGTTCAACGTCCTGAAGTATAATGGTTCCCAACCCAGAATTCTAGACCAGATAAACAACCAGATGTGGAGGACGGAATAAAGAAATGCATAGACGGGCAGGGCCTCAAAATGATGCCTCCCATGTGCCCTCACTCTAGAAGTTACTGACAGGTGTGCTCCACAAAAACACGAGAATTCATCAAGAAAGGGGAAGCCACGAGTCCCAGGAAACAGAGGATGCAAACAGGAGAGTGGTGAAGGGAAACCCCAGGATGACCACTGTGCTCTGGCATAAAGGTCAGGTGGTCCAGACAGGCACAAGGTGCCAGGGGCCGAGCACAGACCGCCTGGGTGAGCCTGGGACTGATGATACATACTTTGTTTATCTTGACAACCACGAGCTGGTGAGGTTCCACTTCCCTAACCCCTGGGTCGGCGGGAGATCCTCATTTCTCCCCAAGGAGCAAGCCATGTTAGCCTTTTTGTAAGAACTTGAGGGAGGTCCTAGTGAGCTGAGAAGGCAAAAGAGAAAGCAAGCTCTCTCCCAGCCGTGTTTTTGCCTGACATGGCGTTCCAACTACAGACCTGCCCACGTGTCCCAGGTCATTAGCAATCTCCCCAGGACCTGCCCACTGATTTTTTTTTTCCCCCTCCAGGTGGGATCTTGTCAGGGAAGCAGGATTCAGAATCTGATCCAGACCCCACTCACTTATCTCCGCCAGGAGCCTTCCCATAGTCAAGGCTTCAGGGCTACTTCCTGCTGGAGTGGCTTTGAACTTATTTTTCTACACAAAACCATATTGTTTAGGGATACTTTCAGGGGCGGGAAAACTATTAAGAAAAGCAAGAGGATGAAGAACACACAAATTAGAATGGCAGTGTCCTGCTGGGGGAGGCAGGGTAGCCATCAGGTGGGCACAGAACAGGCTCCCAATGTCCATTTTAAAAAATAATAAGAACTTATTTATTC